>JAOANK020000018.1:4919911-4945926 GCA_026257165.2 Telfairia occidentalis | reverse complement strand
TCGATACTTTAATGAGGGTAGATATTTGAATTTGCAGAGTTGTGGTTACAATTATGCTCTGAAATGGCAGTCATTACGCTTTACAGTTGTACAAGCAACGCTGCAGAGAACCCAGTTAACTGCTCAACCCCATGGGCGAACGGGATCCATTGTAGCCGTCTCTCTGGTATTTGCAGCTTCTACTTCTCTTCAATTCCCCCTCCTCGTTTCCACTCTCCATAATCTTCTCTTTCTCTCCCTCTCTGTTTATCGATGATTCGACCCCAGAAGAAATTTCTGGCGCAAAATTCGAGTTCGTCTTTGATTTCCCTTCGCCTCGTGGTTCAATCGTTTTCCTGCCCTCACATGGCGGCCCTTTAGCCATCTTTGGCAATCCTGAGTGTTTTTGGACTTTCGTTTTCTAGTTTCTGGCCATGGCTATTCGAGGAGTCGATTTCAAATGGTACATCTCTTTCCTATCGTTCTATTAGAATGTAATTTTACCCATATTGGTGGGGTTTTGACTTGCTGGGGTTTTTCAGGTACGATGGGTTCTTCTTGTCGATGCTTGCTACTAGCATGTATCCTTTGCCATTTAATGGAAGCCAAATTTGCAATCGGATTTCTTACGTCATCTTTTGCATTCTCTGTGAGATCAAGCTGGTTAACCAGAAACTCTTTCTTCGTTTTTCAATAGTAATGTATAAGTTGAATTTCATAGCACGTAAGAACATCCTCCTCCTTCGCCAGTTCATATGAACTTCTTTACCATTCAAATGATTCTAGTATGGAGTATAAGCTTCATTGGCATTTTTACTATCTGGAAATCAGTAATAGCCCTTTTGGCTCTTTGTGAGGCTTTCATTTTATCTCTTCTTTAACTGTTTTGCTTGGTAGAATAATTGTGACCATCAATTGGAAGCGGTACAATACTTGTACATACCCGTTGCACATATGGATTGTGGTATGTGTTCAAGTTTTAAAGAAGCAATACAAATTTAAGATATATTTATGACTGCTTGCTTCTGATGGCTATGTATTTCACTTTCTTCATTCAGGTTGATTACACCTCTGTGTTTGCTTTTCGCCTTTTGCTGTTCATAGATAATGCACTTTCAGCTGGAATGGGATTGTAAGCCCTTCTCTTCTTCTCTCTGGAGGACTTTTTTCCCCTCTGAATTGTTTGAAGATCAGTTTCCATTGAATGAGTTCAATTAGAACTAAATATGCAACCAATTCATTATTGCAAATCTTACTAAAAAAATGTATAATGAGGTTCTCCTCATTGTTCTCTGCCCTATCATTGCAAATTTCCATATACTCACATGCTACTTGTGGATTTTTTTTCCTTTCAAATCATTAAAGGAGGCACCTAAATTCCTCTGTTTACGGTGTATTTCAGAGATTCATAAGTGCTGCCTTATTCATACTGTTAATTTTAAATTTCTTTAGGGATTTTGGATGGCAGCAGCGTTATGCTCGGTTTTGTGGAAGAGTTGTGGTTCTTTCTATTCTTTCTCTATTGCTCTACCCTTTTTTATGTGCGTGGACTGTAGTTGGTACCTTGTGGTTTAGAGATGCTAAAGACTGTGTAAGCCATATTATTCCTCAGTTAACATTGGCCAAATCATCTATTTACAAGCTTTTATTATTGAATTCCTCTTGTCAATGCATGCAGTTGCCTGAAGAAGGACAGAAATGGGGTTTCCTCATTTGGTTGCTTTTCAGCTACTGTGCCCTCCTTTGCATTGCTTGCATGTCAGTGGGAAAGGTTATTCATTTTCTGTGTACTTCTCCATTCTTTTACTTAGGTTTTGCTTGTTTGTTAACTAACTGAATTTTAAGCAAGTTTATGCCATTAATTGAGAGGCATACACCATATAACAGAGCTATCCTTCTAAGTTTAAATTTTATTATTTCATACTACATTCTTTTCATGTCGCTTTTGAAACCGTTCTATGCAGTGGTTAGCGCGTAGACAAGCACACATGTTACGTGCCCAACAAGGCATTCCCGTGTCAGAATATGGGGTAAGCTCGAAAACTTCTTGTGGTTGAACCATGGACTGGTTGATAGTGCCCAACAGGGCATACCTGTATCTTTTTGTTTTGTTTTTTCGGATTTTGTCATATGCCTTATTTTTTCAGATGCTCTAGTTGAAAGATGATGTAAAATTTCTTTGAATTGGGATCATATGCCCTTTTACTATTTAGTATCAGTTTATAACTATCAAACATTGAATTGACTAGCATTTTCTGCCAACCAGGTATTGGTGGACATGATTAGGGTTCCTGATTGGGCATTTGAAGCTGCAGGACTGGAAACTCGAGGCATCGGCCAAGATGCTACTGGGTACCATCCGGGGCTTTTCTTAACCTCAGCTCAGGTAAATTTGTGAAGCTTAGATCAATACATATGGAAACTTTTTGCCCTAGTTTTTTTGGTACAGTTGTAATAACATGTATTCTAATAATGCTATTTCTCAATCAACTTTAAAAACTGTTGTTTCGATCCCTTAACGTGTTAGATATGCAAATTTCTAGAGAAAGGTGAGAGGAAATTTGGATGTATAATGGAACTTCATTTACCTAAAGAATGTCTACTGAAGAATCAGTAGGCTTGCACTTTCTTCACTTTTTATGAGGCAGTGGTTTGTAACTGTAATCAATAATCATGAGCGTGAAGTTCTTATAAACAGACTATTTTTCGGGGATTTGTGCAGAGGGAAGCTGTGGAAGCTCTCATCCAGGAACTTCCAAAGTTCAGGCTAAAGGCAGTCCCTACTGATTGCAGTGAATGCCCGATTTGCCTCGAAGAATTCCATGTGGGGAATGAGGTAAATTGTTGCTTCATATTTCATTATTCATCTTAAAATTATTATCACACCTGTTCTTATTTTGACTTCTATGATGAAATCTTGTAGTCATTCTGTTCAAATATAAACTGAAGAAATTAGATGTAGGATGACACTTTCAGTGGCGGCGGCAACTCTGTTTTGGGTTTGATGTTATTGACAAGTGAATAAAATAGTTCTGTTCTCCCGGACTTTGTGCAGGTTCGTGGTATGCCGTGTGCTCACAACTTCCACGTCGAATGTATCGACGAGTGGCTTCGTCTGAATGTTAAATGTCCTCGGTGCCGCTCCTCAGTCTTCCCAAACCTTGATCTCAGTGCTCTTTCTAGCCTGCGTTCGGACACAGAAAGAACATCTGCCAATGGTTACATAACAAGCCATCCTTCAACTCTGTCAAGATCCAGTCCAAGCCCCGCGTCTCATACAGAAAACGCAGTAGGCGTCTATACTGACATTGCGTTAGATGCAGTGGACGTGGAGAATGGGAGCTCACCCGTGCCATCTGCTTCTCGACATTAATCGTGTACAGAATTCCCTCCTGTTCGTTGAGCCCCACATTTTTTGTCACCACAACTTACAGTTCTTACAGCCACCCTTTGAACCCTCTTAACCAAATTGGTCAGCCCCTTGAAGCTATGAAACTTCCCCCACCATGAAAAAACTTGCATAATCAAGGTTGTCAAGCAAATGGCTCCCTTCTGTAATATCAATCATTCCTCAGAAAGCATCAAGCGTTCTCCCCTTAAAATAGTCCCCAGATTCAGCACTGATATACAAAAAAAAGAAAAGAAACTGACTTCTATAGTTGTATTGTAAACCCTCTGTATGTCCTGTAAAAACAAGTCATTTCCATTTGAAAGCAGAGGTTGAGAGGAGACAAGGTTGCCCAATTAGTCAACTTTTTTTTTGTTAGGTTTCCAAAGTTGGTTATTAAAAGTTTTATGAATCTGACAGTGACCTTCAAAGTTTCACTCATGGAGGAAAGAAGAAATTCACGTGGGTTTCTTCCGTTAGCCATGTTCATCACTCGTGGATCGTACAGATTCCCCGCTACTTGACAAATATTCCCCATCAGATCCTCCCTTTCCATTTCCAACCCATCCTTTTGTCTTCTTTTTCTTCTACTTCTTTTTTTTTTTCCCTCCCTTCATTTTAATGTTACATACATTTTTTTTTTGTTTTTGTGTGTGAAATGTAAGTTTATTATGCTTTGGTGTTAAGCATGGCACTCGAGATGATTATTATCAAATCAACTGTGATTTTTTTTTTTTAATTTTGTAAGCATGGTGCTCGTGATGATTGAAATAGACCGAACTAAATAAAGTGGCTGCCAATGAGTGTCTTACGTAGAAGCTGACGTTGAATTTTGGTTGATCTCAATTGACAAAAGTTGAAACTAATATTGATAGCAAAGTTATTAACAAAATTTTGGTTCAAGAGTAAGTTTGAAACGTTTAGCAGAGTTGAAACTTTTGAAAGTATAAGAGTATTTTTGAAATAAAGTACAAAGTACACGGGTATCTTATATAATTTAACATTTATATTTTTAGTTTCTTCATTTGATTCAGTGATGATCTAAGTCAATCCCGTAACAGTAGTGGAGTGAATCAATGACAAAAAAATGTATAGGATCTATACATGTGCATGACCACACTAGACACTAGCCTTGGTTTATTTTATCATATACTTTTCAAATTGGACCTACTAGGAGCTAGCATAAGGAAAGAAAATCAGATGAGAAAGATTAGTTTAGTTGATACATATCTATTTATTTTGGTAAAGGAAAAGATATAATTGGTTGATAATATAGGGTGGAGTTAGGCCTAGGGAGTGGAAAAAATGTAATTAATTAAGTGTATAGAGATAATGATTGAACCTTAAAATAATTGAGATCCTGAACCTTATTATATATTACTTTATGTTGCCAACTTTGGATGTCAATCTAATCCTTGATTTTAGATGTCTTAAATAAACAGGCCAATTCTAAAGTCGGAATCATATCGAGAAATCAAAAAATAAATATTTTTTTTTTTACCAATATTAATTACAACTCTATATCTCGATTATTTAAAATTAATAATGTTTTTTTTTTTAGGGGATAAAGTTCGGAGTTCCCTTGTCCACATCAAGGGAAGGTTTGCGCGTGGTGGTTGAAGATGATTAATAATTGAATATTGAGTAATTAGAGGTTAATTAAGGAAATGAATTATAATTAATTGAATAATAAAATTTTAGGGAAGGGGAAAGGAAAAAGATTCTGCTACTGTAATGTAACGTACGGACAACTGTGTTTTTGCGGAGTGAGAAACGAAACATTGTCCTTTCTTTCTACTTGAGAGTGGGACCCACCCCCGTCCTACTTTTAGGTCCTGTGAACTTTTTATGGACCTAGGACACACAAAATAAAATACTGTCAATTTTAACCTTTTTTATTTTTTATTTTTATTTTTTTAAATATATAATACGTTTAACTTTCCTTCTTTTCTTCAAATATTTAATGAACTTTTGTAGTGTAATAATAAAAAATTGTTGTGGTTAATTCATATATCTTCGATCTTAAATTTTAATTTACATCTTTACATGTTGTCGGACTAAAAAAAAAGATTAAATTATAATTAGAAAGCTATAAATGTACTTAGAGCAAGGTAAAATTTTAAATCCAAACTTTTTATATATCTACTATAATATTTCAGTTTTGATAATTTAGAAGAGACTTAAAGTGGTAATTTAGAAATCTTAACTTTTTATGTAATTTTTAAAAATTTTAAATTTAATTTTTTACAAACTTGATTCTTATCATTTGGATATACTTTTGATTTTGTCATTATATTTTAAAAGTTTATGTGTAGTTATTATAAGATTAGTTTCAATTTAATTTCTATTATTTTAAAATTTTTGATTTAGTTTTCGTGATTTAGCTATACCTCACAAACCGTTCTTAACTATCATAATGACAAGAATAATAATTCAATCTTTCAAAAAAAATAATAAAACAACCGACCTGATTTTAAAATCACAATTAAAATAAATTATCGATAATACTGAGTAACAAAGTATTGAGATAAGAATCTAAACTTGAGAATCTTGTCAGAATTTATGTTTTAAATTAGAAAGTGGCCCAAAAAACCAAACTACTCCGTTACTATAATAAAAGACCTTTTCTATAAATTAAAATCAAGATTAAAATTGCATTTCTTTTTGCATGGATTATACCAAAGTTAGTTATGCTTATGATAATATTTTCATCAACTGTCAAGCTAAGCAGTTCATCATTATTATAATTATTTTAACAAACCAAAAAAAGTTAGGGGAAAAAAAAATACATGTTAGCTTTCCTTATTCATGGCAAATTCAAAATGACATCAATAATTTTAATTAATTAAAAAGAACAAAAAAAGGACAAACTCAAAAAAGGATTAGAGAGAAGGACATTTTTAGCCTTAAATTAAAGGAGGTTCACCTTGCAAAGATGCCACTCTCATTCATTGTCGCCTAAGATAAAATGAATATGCCAGCATTATATAATTATTTAAAAAATTATAGTTAAATTCTAAAATTTCAACTTTGAGTTAAATAAATCATTAAATTTTAAAAACGGTCAAATAATCTATAAATTTTTAATTTTATATCTAATAAATTTTAAATATATTCAATATTTTTTAAATTTTGTATGTAACAAGACTTCAAACTTTTAAATTTAAGTTTAATATGTTCATAAATTTTAGAAAATATCAATTACGTCATCCAAATTATTGTGTGAATATAAAGGGAATATGTATTTTGGTAATAGATACTAAATTTTTTATTGGAAGATGCACCCTCAAAAAGTTGATGGGGCCGGGGCAGCTTTTTAAGAGGTGGTGATTAAAAAAGCATACAATAAATAGAAAATAAATAATAAAATAATAAAAACGATAATAATTAATAACCCCTGAGGCTCATCGATTGTGGTAATAGTTCTAAAACAAGAGAGAGAGAGGCCGTATACGGAAGAGGACCATACGGCTTTGTCCGACAAACCCACGGATTCCTCACTGTAATGTGGGCCCCACCCACCTCCTAAACAAAAAAAAAAAACTAAATTCCCCCCTCCCTCTTCCTTCTTCCGTTTCTGTTACTTCCACCCAACTGTCTCTCTCTCTTTTTTACCCCTACCATTTTCCCTTTTTCCTCACTATACCCCCCCTCTCCTCTTTTTCTCACTCATTTCCATTTCATCGTTTATTATTATTATTTTTAGTTCAACGACATGTAAAAATAGAAATTCGAACTTTTGACATTTGAATCGGAGAGATTATGCCTTAACCAATTAAGTTATGCTCGGTTTCGTTGGTTTTTGAACTCTTTGAGTTAGTGTCCCATACATCATCCTACTTCAATAAGCTTTTAACAAGTCCATGAACTTTTAAGTTTATGTTTCGCTCATATTGTTAATTTTCTACATTTGGGTGAGTTAGGAAGTTAATGTATAAATTTACGACATACAAAAGTGAAAGTTTAAAAATTTATTAATAACTTTTTAAAGTATAAAGATCAAAATAGATAAAATCTTTTGCAAAAGTTCAAAAATCTATAAACTCTTTTAACTTAAGAAGTACATAGACCTATTTGATGGCGTGTTTTTTGTAGTTTATTTTTTTAGTTCAACAACGTGTGAGAGTAAAGATTATAACTTCCTATTTTTTTGTTGTTGTTGACATACGTTTTATCTAATTGAACTATAGTTTAGTTTTATTTGAGAGAGAAAAAAAAAAGGTATGATCTACTATATTCAATAATTAGGAGGGCGGGAAGAGGCACGTTAAGTTTTGGTGGAGGTGGGGGAAGTAAATAATTGAGTGGTAGTGGCAAGATGGAAAAAAAGGAGAAGGTAAGGGGTGAAAAAGGGGAAGATGATATAGGGTAGGGGTCATAATCAAGGGGACCCGGGTTGTCCCCTAAGAAGAGGATCTTTACACGTTATGAATGTAAAGGGTGTGAAGTGAAGGGCGATTTGGCTTTGGCACAATTACAAGGCCAAAGAGAAAAGGGGGCGAAGGAGATGAGTCTTTACGCACACACAGACACACAGACAGAGAGAAACCCGCCAGCTCTTCCCCATATGCTTTCACTGCACCACCAGAAACAACAACTACATCTCAACCTCTCTCTCTCTCTCTCTAGTTCTTTAGCTGTAAACCCTCCCTCTCTCTCTCTCTCTCGCTGTACTCATCTTCTTCTTCTTTCCCCTTTCTGTTTGAGCTTGAATTTTGGAACAAACGAGAGTTTCCTTTTTGCCAGAACACCCACTTGTTTTCTTCTGCTCAGTCCTTCTAGATATGTGTGTGTGCGTGAGTGTCTAATTTGAATGAAATTTCGCTCTGTCTGTATTCCGTGTGAGTTTGAGGGAGCTTTTTTTCTGCTGGGATGAGCTCCATTCCACCAGCTTTCGTTTTCTCTCTTGCATGAGCATCGAAAGGAAAATGTAGTTAGAATAGTGAATGCATGAAACAAGGTAAAGTTCTGTTTTCTCTTTTTTTCCAGCTATAGATCTCGTTCTCACATCGATTGATTTACGCAAATTTCGAGTTGATTTATAATCCACATTGGGTTGGGGAGGCTCGAAGAGGGGAGATTGATGATAGTGTTAAAATTTGGCCACACCCCATGAGGAATCTCAACTGGTTCAAGCCAATTTCGATCAATGGGAAGCCCGGGAGGAGGCTTTCCCTTGGAGAGTACGAGCGGGCAGTTTCGTGGTCCAAATACTTGGTCTCATCTGGGGCTGAGATAAAAGGAGAGGGAGAAGAGGAATGGAGTGCAGATATGTCCCAATTGTTCATTGGCTTCAAATTTGCTACAGGAAGACACAGCAGGATTTACAGAGGCGTGTATAAGCAGAGGGACGTTGCAATTAAGCTGATAAGCCAGCCTGAGGAGGACGAAAACTTGGCAAATTTTCTTGAGAATCAGTTCATTTCTGAGGTGGCATTGCTGTTTCGATTGCGACATGCCAATATCATCACTGTAAGCTTCATTATTTCTTGATGCCCTTTTTTGTGGGTCTGTATTATTTGTTATCTGTAGCAATGATAATGTCATGGGCTAAATTCCTCTTGTATTGTTTACCTTTTTCTTCATCTGTCCAATTAACAACCTCACTCCTGAAAAGGGTTTCTGATAAGTTCGTGTATTTTACTGATTTCTGTAGTGCCTTTCTATGGCAGCATGCAATGCTTTTAGCATCTTATCACGGGAAGAGCAGAGAAAATGGCTTCTGTATTCCTCTGAAATGATCAAGATAATCTCTTCTTTTACCATGGGGAACCTCTACTGCATAATGTCAGATTTCCCTTGGAGATTCTCTCTTTATTTAATGCGATTTGATTTTGAGATGTAATAAAGTGTTTCCCCCTTTTTGAGATGGGGATGAACCCTATTCTAGCCCAAGTAAAAAGATGGGTTGCTGCCCCCACAGAAGATAAGATTGAAGCTTAAGCTACTTTTCATAATCTCCCTTCCACCTTTGCCTTCTTTATACAAAACAGCAGGACAATCTCCAAAAACAGGAACTAACTTATGGAAATCAAAGCTAAAGAAGACACACAAGAATCTTTCATGGTTGCAAAATAAAAAAATGATAAACTAACTAGGCCATTGGTTTAAGCTGATTTGGTACAAGGGGTTTTTAAGGAGTGGTTTGATTAGAAATTGGACCTTTCTGGTTTCTACATCTTGTAATTCTCGTTCGTAGTCGATTGATCTGCCCTGTTGATTGTGACTTGCATTTCTAAACTGTTATAGTAAGAACTCTGAATTAGATCTACACACCTTTGCATAACTGAATCTATGTTGCTTTGAAGTTCCAAAAGTCTTTAAAATCATCGATAGGATCTTGGTTTGTTTGCTGCTAACAACGCTAGTTTCGACCTTCTTCCTGCAGTTTATTGCAGCTTGCAAGAAACCCCCAGTGTTTTGTATTATCATGGAGTATATGGCGGGGGGTTCATTAAGAAAATATCTCCATCAGCAGGAGCCTCATTCTGTTCCGCTGAACTTGGTTCTGAAACTAGCACTTGATATCTCACGCGGGATGCAGTACCTTCATTCTCAAGGAATACTTCATAGAGATCTCAAATCAGAGAACCTTTTGCTTGGGGAAGATATGTGTGTGAAGGTAGCGGATTTCGGCATCTCGTGCTTAGAATCTCAGTGCGGAAGCGCAAAGGGATTCACCGGGACATACCGCTGGATGGCACCGGAAATGATCAAAGAAAAACATCACACTAAGAAAGTTGATGTTTATAGCTTTGGCATTGTTTTGTGGGAGCTCTTAACTGCATTGACACCATTTGACAACATGACTCCTGAACAGGCAGCATTTGCAGTGTGCCAGAAGGTACAATACTTTGTTTTTATGTTTCCTTTTTGATACAATTCAGGTTCCCTCATCAACAATGGCAATCCTAATCTAAGAGAGCACTTCATGTGCTATTTCTGTTTCTTCTACTTGGTGCATTGATTACATTGGCATATGGCTGTTTCTACAGAATGCAAGACCACCTCTGCCTTCGGCGTGCCCGCTGGCGTTTCGTCACCTGATCAAGCGATGCTGGTCAAAAAATCCAGACAAGCGACCGCATTTCGACGAGATTGTTTCAATTTTGGAAACTTGTATGGAGTCTTATAATGAAGATCCAGAATTTTTCTGTCACTATGACCCCTCATCTAAACATACTGCTTTACAATGCTTACCGAAATGTATTACCGAACGGTTGTCCACTTCTCTGAAGCCTAGGAATTCATCGTCTTGAATGTTGTATAATTTGCCAAATATAGTAGTATCTTCTTATCTTGCCTTGAGCCGTAGCCTTAGGTATTGAATCAAGGTTGTGAATTTTTGTGCGCTTTTGCTGTGTGTTTTAAGGGGACAATTATTTTATTTTGATGATGCAAAAAGATTCCATGTGGTTTCTTATTTGTTTGCTTTCCAAATTCCAAGAATTCGTTAATGAATATTCCTATGTAACTAAAAAGATTATAATAATAGTTTAAGGAATTTATTAACATGTCGACAGTTTGGCCGAGTGGTCTAAGGCGCCAGATTTAGGCTCTGGTCCGAAAGGGCGTGGGTTCAAATCCCACAGCTGTCACCGATATTTTTCTCTTTCTTTTTTTAATGGACCTTCAAAATAACGCAGCTCGGCCCAATATCTTGGTGGTGGCCCATTAAGATTTGGCGGGAGGAACTCGAAGTGATTAAATTATCATTATTAATAACAAATGGCCGTCTTCTTTGCCAATAATTGAGAAACTAATCTTCTTCGAAATGAGCAATCGCGATTCTCTTCTTGTTTGTTTGACAATCACCGTCTTCGCTTTCGTAATCTTCACCATCAGTGCTGCTCTGTTCATTTTGGCAAAGTGATTTCCAATGTGGTTCGGTTCAAAGAAGGTTATTATAATGGCGTTTCAATCCGGAACTCCCCCGATGGCGGCTGAGAATTCGCAGAATTTAGGTCGAAAGATTTCTTGCATCCTCTCATGATTAGGCTTCTTTTTCATCTTTTTGTTTTCTTTTCTCCTTTAGTGACTGTCTTAAATTCTGAATGACGTTGCTGGTTTCCGAAATCACATGCCGAAGGAAGTACTGTTTCGTTGATTTTATTGCAGCTTTATGTTTTTGAATGTTGTTTGTCACTAGGCGAGGAGTCTACATTTAAATTGAAAATAAATATCTTCGAGTTATCGATTTATTTACTTGGCGTATGTTTTTTAAGACTATTTGTTGGGGATCTTGTGTAGCATCGGTCTTGATTTCTATTTTGAAAACTGTAGATAAAACCACGTGTTACTGTTAGAAAAGGACATTATCGTTACTCTTGAAAAGAAAATGTGATCACAGTTAAAATTCCACGATAGTTCCGTCGGCTTTCTACTTCGTTTTCAAGTATTACACAAGATTAATATTCTGTACGAAGCTTGTCAGTTGGATTTTTGGACTCTGATTGCTAATTTATGAAATTCAGGACTGACTAAGAATTGAGGTACCGTTTGCATCTTGCTTCTAAATCGATCGATATTCATATTCCATCATTGTATTCATTGTATTTCTTTCTGTGAATTTGAAACTGTTATTTCTAGGAATTGGGCGTGTCAGTCTTTGCCATAAAATATTCATATCCAATCGACCATTCCTCCTGTTTCATTATTTCAATTGGACCTTTCTGCATGATAGGGCAATTTGTCCCATTATATTTGCAATGGATTAATAGTTAAACGTTTAACACCGGAAGCATTATAATCTTTTTTAGGCAAGGGAAGGTTGCATCCTAAGTCCTAATTGTTGACTTTGTTATAGCATTCGATTTTATCAGTTTATCAGTCATCTCGGTATTCACTTGGATGACCGCACTGCTTGTAGGCCTTTAAACCTCTTTGAAAGAGAGGAAAGTTTTTGCAAACTCTTCTCCTTAAATCGTTAAGGATTAATTTTTTTACCTAATTGTATAGCCAATACTTCAAGACATCAGACAAGTCTTATAAGCACTCTTCTGTATTGAAAATGATCAAACTACTAACTTTGAAAACCATTGGTTCTGGACCTTGTATTAGGAACATAACGCTTGGAATGCTCCACTACCACTTCAAAAGTCATATAGTTTGACAATGTTTGCCAGTATATAGTTTCTCTATGTGATATAATGACTTAATCCCTTAACTCTGGCGTCTGGCCATAGGGCATGGACAACCACAAAAAGCGGTTCAGCAAGATGGGAAAGCTGAACTTGATAAGTTTAAAATATTACAACCCCTTGCTTATCAACCCTGAACCCATGCTAGAGGAGCAAGAACAAAATGCTGTGAAGTACTTCCTTTTACACTCCAAAGTAAGGGGCTTTCCTGCCATGTACTATGGATTACAATGTGACACGCTTGTAAGTTATCTATCTGATCTTAATGTCACAGTTATATCCAACAGTAGTATCATCTAATGCGAGTGAAGGTAATAAATGGAATTCTGAATGAGCTTGTTGTTTTGCAATGAAGTTCTTGAATTAATTCATCCAGATAGCTTTATAATGAACAGATGAACGGGCATCGTCAAACAATCAGCCACAAGCGCCAACACAAACTTTACAGTCTTCAGCTATGTTCCTAGTAACTCTAATCCTTTTCACGAATCACAAAGGGAGTGGGAAAGTTTTTATTCCACGATATGGAATTATGGGACGAACCATCAGCGGAATAGGGACGATCTAGCATCTTGGTGGCAGGAACATATAGCATCAGAATCATTGGGCATGTGCCTGAGCAGCCAATTAGGCGGGCATGGGTTCCTCCTCAACTACCACCGGTCATAATGCCGGAAGAAGCTGCTGTATCCGACGGTCAAAATCAACTGTCCAGATTGAAACATTGCCCAACACTTTCGGATATGGTGGCTAGTGAGTTCCAAGGGATTACAAAAAATGGGTCAGCAGGTGAAGTGGGATTGTTGGGGAAAGTTTTACGACGAATTCAGGGCTCAAGTGAAACACAGGGATGTTCAGGTTGCAGAATGGTTTAAATCTGTTCAGTTTGGACAATCCTCATCCTTTTTGTCATGGCGCAATGGATGCTTCTAATCAAGCCCAAATACTGTCATGTAACTCTATTGCATTGTAAGTATCAAAACTTCTATTCACAACACTATATATCTCAAATTTCTATTCACAAAACGCACCATCGATCACACACCTGCTTATCTATTACTTTCTGGTTGCAAGGTCATTATCATGCATGCTTATTCTATTAGTCCATTTTAGTGTCCCTACTATCCTTTTTAGACGGTGTTGAGGATATACCATTTTACTTGAATCATTTCTTTCTTGTTTAGAAATTGAAAAGTAGAACAAAATCCTCGATGAAGCGAAAATCTTATTATTTGTGGAAAATTAGTCGTTGGGTCAATTATGATGATCCAGTTCTGCAACATTTAATTTAATCAATATGACTTTGTCATTATTGCAATCTCTTGACTTTTTGGCTATTTTCGTTACAAATTTTAGTCTTAATTAGATCCATCTTATCTTCTCTCTCGAAGTATGTTCTCCAACTTTTCTTCCTATATATTTATTTATGATCATAAATTGAAACTATCGGTAGATTTCACAGTTTTTTTTTTTAAATATAATAATCGGGACGATCTAGTTTCAGGTAATGGGTGTCTGTATGTTGATCTATTTTGAGGTAACATGTGTCGGTATGTGAATTGACATGTTTGTCAATATGCATTCTAAACGACATGGGACAACTACAGTTTTCTCAGAGAAATGTTTGACATCTTAAACTCTGGGGTCTTATTCTAAATAAGCCAATTATGTATCTTCTTTCTTCTTTTTTTGCCAGTTATAAAGTGACAATGTTGGAAAAATAGAAAATGTGAGAAGTGGGGTTGCTTCTGTACATGCACATGGGTAGGTTCGGTATTCAATTTAGAAATCTGGAATACCAAAAGGACAAATACAGACAGAAAAAACTTAAAACTCTTTACTAGATATTGGAGCATAAGAAACTTCAACATGATTGACGCTAACCAAACGACAAAAAAAAAGACTTCATGACTAAAAATGTTTAATTTCTTACCCTTATTGACCTTAAATCTTTGTACAGACGAACATTCATTTCAAGGGATCCACCAAAAACTAAAGATTCCAACTTTGATGATTAAAGACATCCCACTCCCAGCCTGAACACTTTGGAATTTGTATGCCTCAAGAAAAGGAAGAAGATAATTACTACATGTTTTTGCCTTCTTTCTTTCAGCCCAAACAACTGGATTTGAAGTTGTTTAGTTGACAAGAGTGGCAAAAGTTTAGGAAACCCAATCCGACAACCATATGACAAGTTCCAAATTTTGTAAGACTTTCAAAATATAAAATTATAATTGTAAAAGTAGAGAGAGATTTTTTTGATGTTCCCCTAGTCAATAACTCGGTGGGTGACACTTGGCCATCCCAATGGGAAAGTACGTGGAATAAAATCAGAGTGTTTTACTTTTTTCACCACTACGTCTGTTCTGTCGTCATTATTTGGAGTGCACTGCAGAAATGAGATGTGCCGGTCGACGGCGGCGCCACCACTTTGGCAGAAGACGGTAGTCTTGTTTATACAAACAACTGGCGGGTCGTTCGACATAAAATTTGTGATTCTCCCTGCTGTATCCTGCAATTGCAAAAGCCCACCGTTTTGCAACTTTTGAGAGAGAGAGTGAGAGAGAGAGTCATCTAATCTTCTTTAACGTCCCATTTTCCAACGCAGAGAATAACTTTTGCGGTTGGATTATTGTCTCTGTCTTTATCAATGATTTTGATTAAGATTACCACCTCATTTAATCTTAAGGATAAGAATATAATCGCACTGGTTGATTATTATGATTTAAATATAAGATTAAATATATGTTTTAATGACTAATTTTTTAAATGATTTTTTTTAAGTTCTTTCTATTTAGTCTATTGTTGTGTATCCATATTTTTTTAATTTAGTTTCTCACTGCGGTGAATGTTATTAAACTAAACTCTATTTACATCATCAGCCCTCACGAGCTGAGTAACCCACTCTCTCTGCATTTCTCAGACTTGACAGACCTTTGAGCAAGCACATGGGCCATCTTGTTTCCTTCCCTTCTGATGTGTTCAAAGGCGTTGAAGAAGCATTCTTGAGCAAGCCGGTTCTTCAATTAAGGTAATAAATTACGTTCAAGTTCGCGCTTTATTAGTATAGAAAATTTATGAAGTAATCACAGTTTTTGTTGATTGAACTTTTTAAGTAGAAATCGAGGGTTGTGTATAATATTATTATTATGATAGAGATATACCAGCGTCCATGTCCTAACAAAGAATATCATAACCCAAACCAAAACGTAGAAATATCATTCCCTCATCCTAGACAAAACTATATATATGTATAAAATCTTTAGAAGCCAAGATTTAATCATGTGGATAATTGTGAAGAGGAGACTAAGTCTTTGATAAGAAGTAGTAAAGTTAAAAAGTATGTCAAGAATAGTTGAGGATGGTTAATCTATGATGCAATGTGTTGTTGAGTTTAATTAGACTGATATGTATTTTGAAGAAGAAAAAGTTGACTTGATTACAGACCCGCTCTAAAGAGTGAAGGAGTATAAGATTATTTGAAAGGAGGTTAGGTAATAATTTGTTTTTGGAGGGAATTGTAAAAAAGATGTAAAAAAACAACATTTTTGTTAGTGTAGAAGCTTCTAACTCCCTCCTCGGCATAAATAAAGAGTTAAAACTACTAACATGAGCATAGTTTAAGTGATCATGATATATACCTTCAATTAAAAGGTTGAAGATTTGAATAACAATGTTGTTGAACTTAAAAAAAAAAAAAGAGACAGAGCTAGATCTATAAAAGTTTAGATTTTAACTAATCGAATTAATACAACTATTGAGAAAAAATGAATAGCTCATTATCCATCGTAATCATCCGCATCACCATTCCTAATTAGATTATCTTCTCTTCTTTATACGTTTTAGAGATCTTTTTGATAAATTTATATGAAATATTATTGATGTCACGATAGTCTAGTTTACAATAAGTACAAAAAAAAAGTTAGAGTTGTTATATCTTAATATCAAAGGAATTAGAATAATTCAAAAAAGAATTGAAAGATAAACATCATATTGTAATATAAAGATGGAATACAAATAGTTCAATTTTTCTTTCATGTTAATCAACTACCAAACTGGGTCCTCATCAATATGAAGTGATTAAACACATTAATTAATTAATAAATTAAATTAAGCATAATTTAATTTATTAAAGATATGTCTTCCTGATTAAAAAGTCATGAGTTAGAATTTCTCTATCCCTACAAATTGTTAAACTAAAAAACAAAACATTAATTAATAAATAAAAAGTTTCTTTCACTGTAGTGAAGAGCTACACATCTTTTGATGTAGTTGACAATGATAATGAACATGAATAACACCCACTCAATTAAATGATATTTTTTCACAAAAGTGAAAGTATAGATTCAAATTTAAGAGAATTTTTTTTTTAATTGTTACCTTTTACCATCACTTGTTAAATTTTTATATCTATTTTTTAAATATAATATAAATACCATATATGTGTATCATTTCAATTACATAACAATTCTTTTCTTTTCTTTTCTTTTCTTTTTTAAATGCATTGTAAATTATTTCGTACTTTTTAAGGGGGAAAAAGTAAGAAATGCTTGTAAAATCGTTACTCAAGTTCATTATTTTTACGGATTAACATTATACTTCGTAAATATAAAATTAACGTTTTTTTTCTTCTTTCTTTTTATTTTTCCTCCCATAATCAAAATATCATGTTATTATCTCATTACTTGTTTCTCAATTCTTAATTTTTAAAGGGAAAGTCACAAAACAGATCTCATAAACTATATATTTTCGACTAAAAAGTTGATGGTTCAAACTCCCACCCTCATAATTGATGAACTAAATAATAATAATAATAATTAAATACCAACTTAAGCATAGTTCAACCAATCAAAAGATATGTTTTCGACTAAAAAATCATGGATTTGAATCTCTCTCCCACACGTTGTTGAACTCATTAAATATATATATAACTTCATCTGAAACCTCTTAAAAAAGTATAAGATATTATTCCATAGTTTAAACTTTAAAGTTACAATTTCAATATTCTGCTGCAGAAAGAAAAAAAAAATGCTACTTTCAAACTAACCAGAACTTTTCGAACATCATCAAGGAATATTATTAAATATTTCTATTTCTGAAATAATACTTAAAAATGCTAAAAATATACTCGTACTGTTCAAAGCATATCTAAAAAATAAAGACAAAAAGCTACATGTCCTACACTTCAATTTTAACCTCAATTTAAATGTGGTTAAATGGATCTTCTCCTTAAAATCAAATTTAAAACTTGTTTATAAGTCAATAAACCAACAAAATAAATAAATAACATTACATTTAACCAACACTAAACTCAATCTCGAACATTTTTAAACCTAATCTCAGACAGGCAAAAACACGTCCCAACTTAACTTAAGAATGTACAACACAAACAAACAAAAATAGGACCTACAAAAACAGCCATCTACTAGTGGTAAATACCAACATTTAATTAATCACAAATTATTAAAAAAAAGTGCCTACAACTTACCCACAAATCAGTAACATATAAAAATTCAGCATGAGTAATTGATTTGATTACTTTTTTAAGCTTAAGATTTAATTTAATAAAATTTAAGCTTAGAAACTAAGTATGAACAGGAGGAGGGGAAAAAAACTGAAAAGAAAGAAAGAAGATTATGTTTGTAATAAAGCAATACAAACGACCCCAAAGGTGGGTGGATGTTTGGTTAACGAAGAAGATAAAAAAATCAAAAGAAAAAGGGAACAAATTGTAAAGTTGAAGGAAATGCCTTTAAATAATAATAATAGAATAAAGAAAAAAAAGTTCTAAGGAAATGGAGGACCTAGATGTCATTTTCTCAGCATTTTCATGTGATGCACCAATTTTTCCTCTTTCTAATTATCATAACTCTGAATAAACCCAATTTCAGTACTTGGAATATATATTTTTTGGGTTCACAAGATACATAAAATTCCCTAAAAAAAAAAAAAAAGGTTCTCTAGATACCTTGTTTTCTTTGCAGAGGAACCCAAAGCCATGGTATCCCTTTTCAGTTGGATTGGGATAAAGGATAATTTGTACATATTTCCAAAGATTAATATATAATAATAACAATAAACAATTAAAATGAGCAACAGCACAAGGTTTTGCCAAGTACTGCCACCAATTTCATTGCCTTTTATATATTTGTCACATTTCTCAAGCTTTTGACTAAAAAACAAGGTCAAAATTAAATATTTCATATTTAGATATATATATATATATATAATTATCGAAATGAATGTAGAACATTACAACTCATTCCAACCATTCACACATAATATTGGCTATTTCTATTTTGTAGAAGATTTAATTATTCCAAATTAACGATGATTTTCTCACACTAACAGGGATTCCTGATAAAAAAAAAAAAAAACTCATTAATTAATTTTTCCAGATTAGGTTTTCTTTTCTTCAATTTCTTCTTATCTTCCCCAAATCAATCTTATTTCAAACCCTAATAATGTTCAGAATTGATGTGAGTTTTTGTGTTCATACCATTGACATTGCTGAATAAATCCTCCCTTTCTTGTCTGTATGGAATCGATTGACTCTTCTTTTCCGCTCCATTCGTCGTATTCTCTGCGTGTTGTCCTTTGTCAGCCACATTAGCAGTCGTGGCGGCGGCGGCGGCGGCGACTCTGCTTGGCTTTACTTTTCCGGCCGTCTTTTCGTCTCCGGTACCGCTACTACCTTTTCCCTTTGAGACTTCGGCGACTTTCTCAACTCTCTTGTTTGGTGCTAAAAACACAAACGTGTCCTTTCCGTCACTGTTGCTTCTGTATAGAAGGTCTCTGAGTTTCCATCTCTTTGACGAGCCCATCGAATTGCTCTTTTTGCATCTCTCGATCGATTCCTTCGGCGACCACACGCAGTACGTTCCAGGAAGAACTCCGTCAAGCTCGTCGGCCTCAGACGACGAACAAGAATTCGCCTCCCGTTCTTCGCTCATCAGTTTTCCCAGCGACGGACGATGAACTCTCTTCGGCTTGGATTTCACCAAGCCGTCGTCGTCGTTGCCGCCGTTGCTATTCTTATCTATAATCGAACCGTTCATCAACAGATTTGTGTTGAAAACCGGATAAATCGGTCTAATCTGGCCGTTGTAGAAGATATCCTCGGCGGAGATCGTCATCGCCTGCGGCTCCCTAGGAACGACAGCGAATTCGAACTCAACGTCTGCGCCTTCACCGACAGCAGTCTCACTTTCGCCATTACCATCCTGCTGAGGTCCTAGGTTGAATTCTTCTTCTGGTTCACCTCCGTGCTGTCGAGATAAGGCGGCATCCGTTTTCCAGTCGTAAATATCGGGATCAAAATCGGACTCTTTCCGGAATTCCTCAACGACGCGGGCGGCAATTTCAGCAAATCGGTCGGAGGAGTAGCTGCTGAAGCTGGGAGATAGAGAAAGAAGCAGTGAACCTTCGCCGCCTTGCATCATTACAGTCCCTAAGCTTCTTCAATTTCCTCCTAATTGTCTGCAACTCCAACTTCCATATTTTCACATAGAGGAGGAGAAGAAGAGATAGAGAGAAGTGAAATGACCAAAATGTGGGGGCTCTGGCCTGTTGAGAATGATATAATGAGCAGTCCTTTTGGGAAATTTTATTTTCTGATCATTTTCCTCACTTTTTGAGTTTTCTTCTGACAACTACGCGCCACTAAAACGCTCCAGAATCTCCTCTCTCTCCCTCCTCTCAAAATATTTAAAATCGAAAATCAAACAAAAAAAACTTAAAACTTTATTTATTATTCTAGTATTTAAAATAAATAATAGGGCCTTATCTCCTCTCTCTCTCTCTCTCTCTCTCCTCAAAATATTTAAAATCGAAATTCGAAAAAAAAAACTTAAAACTTTATTTATTATTCTAGTATTTAAAATAAATAATAGGGCCTTTTTAAGTTCTTTACCTCCAACACACGTAACACGTGCCATCTATACACGTGGAGCATATTTATAGTTCGTACGCGTCGGATAGGTATTTTGTATGGTTTATATTTAAGGTAGTATTCCTGTTAAATCTTAATTTTACAAATTTTCAAGTTTACAAATTCAATATAAATTACATAAATCTTATTTACAAAAGAATTGTCTTATATAAAAAATATATATTTGAACTTGCATATTATTTCTACCATGTGAGAGTGAAAATTGAACCAAATCGAAGATGTAAATGTTTTGATTAGTTGTATCCTAAAGTTGACAACTATATATTGTTATTGTTGTCACAAAGTTTTACTACTGATTTGTTTATAATTTTACTCGTTTGTTCACTTGCTGTTTTTTTTTTTAAAAAAGTTTTGTTGAATAGTTTACCAAACATAATTTAATTATAGCTAAAATTTGAAGCTACAACCTCCAAATTTAATTTTTTTTTGTTGTGTAAAATTGACTAGAACTCTATTAAGACAAACAAAAGAGTGTCGAAAGTGACCTGCGAAAGAAAACTTGATTTGGCGTGAGGATTTGTCTACCACGTTCTGACACTCAAGTTAGTAATATCAAAGGTTCTCTTCAAATGAGCTGAGAAATCACATGACCTTAATGAACATGATTGACAAATGACAATCGTATTTATAGGTAGAGTCGTCTGGGTGGACCAAACTCATTTATGCGTGAATGTCGCTCTCAAGTGGATCATGATGCTTTGTTAGCCGTGATTGCAATTGATGACGTATTCAGAGGTATAACGCATTGAAATCTCTTTTCAGCAGTTCTTCGTCTTAGAGGGCACCTCGTCATAGGTTGAGGTGATTAATTACCAGCTTGAGTAGGCCCCTCTCTTGAGCTGGGTTCGATATTAGCTTCCACATGGACAACTTCAATATTAACTCGCAACAAATTTGATTTGGTCTTAGAGATGTCAAATATTTCAATGGATCAAAACCCTACTCTAAATGAAGTAAATATTCCTCACTCTCCACAATAATTTTTATTATCTATTTTGGATATACATTCTAATTACTTTACTTTTGGTTTCACTTAAAATATCTCGTACCAACAAAAATATCGCCCTTCTCTTATATGCTCATGATATTCTTTTATATACGGTAAGACTTTGGTTAAGCAAAATGAAGAGCCTTGTTTAGAATAAACTGAAATTAGGAGTAGATTTCAATGTCAAGGGGAACCTTTTTGGCTGTTAAAAATTGGAAAACATGAGAGCTCCGTGTGCCGCCAGAAAGACAGCCAGTTGGGTTAAAGTGACATGGTAGGTGAGGTAATATATCACTGTCCTCCATTCATCCATCGACACGTGTAAAGTTCTACACGGCCTTTCCCATCCCTATCTCATCTGCTCTGCTGTGCTCTACTACGTCGTTTAACTTCACAATTTATTCCCTTCTCAATATTCTTAATATTATTCTCCACAATTTACAAAAGTAAAACGGCAAAAAAAATAAAGTAATTTCTTTCTTTCTTTCTTCTTTTTCTTTCTAATAATGTCATGAGGAATAAAATATGTCCTATTAATTTAAGCTCATAATTTAAATTAAGTTTATGATTTGATTAAACCTCACAAATGTCTGTATTATTACTATATTACAAATGCGACATATTTTCAATAATTTACGTGGCAATGGGTTGTTATTATTATTATTAATATTATTATTTTTTTGGTGGAATGTGTTAAAAGATTAAGAATAAAGGCTATGCGAAAAATATGAGAAAAAGAGTGAGTTTAGAGTGGGGGAAGAAATATATTTTAGGAAATTATTTGTGAGCTTTACCTTAACTATAGAGATCTAATTGAAACTTTGAAAATTACAAAGACCTAACTGAAACTTTTAAAACTATAGAGATTAAATTGAAGCAGTATTAAGACTTTTAAAATTAAAGGGACCAAATTGAGTCTAAGTGCATGTTTGGGTATAACTTTTTAAAAAAACTGTTTTTAAGACATTTATTATATGAGGATTTTTGGAAGAAAATTAATTAAATACTTAATTTTTTTTTTTTTTTTTTTAGTTTAACAACATGTGGAGCAGAGGATTCAAACCTATGACCTCTTGGTCAATAAAATATGCGTTTAACCAATTGAATTATGTTCGATTTGACAAATAAATACTTAATTAAAAAAGCTTTAAAGGTATTTTATATGTTTCTACACATTTTCAAACCATTTTTTATTATTAAAAATTTTATATTAGTTAAAAGCACTTGCCGAAATTTTAACTAAACACTGATAATTTTGAAAAAATAGATATTTTTTTCTATCAATAAACATTTTAAAAGTCATACCAAACACACCCTAAGTCTAATGATAGAGATCAAATTGATAATTTAACCTAAATTGTTGTGGGGTTTTTTTTTTTTTTTTTTTGAAATGGTAGTACGAGAATGTTTTAAAAAATAAGATGAAGGGGGAAAATCAATTTTTATCATAAGCTTTCAATTTCACTAAATTAGGCCTTAAACTTGGATGAGTGTTGTAATTTTTATCTCCAATTTAGATTTTATTTGAAAAGTCAGGATGCAAAATTGATGATATACTTTAAACAAATACGACATGCAAGTTAGATCTTTATTACATTTGTAAGTGATGATTCAATGATCGATATCGTACATTAACATGTTGAAACTTAATAATTTTTACAAGTTTTAGAAAAATATGATGAATTAGTTAAAATAATTTTAAAAAAAAAAAGAGAGAAAAAGAATGAAGGATCAATGTCGGTGGCTTTAGGAACACTAAAAAATAAAGAAAGAAAAAAAAAACAAAAACAAAAGGGAAGAAGCCATATATTATACCCATTTGAAGTGAACGGACAATTTTTGCGAATATTTTTAGGCAATGATTTGGAGAATATTTCTCAACCATACCCAAACCTTCCTCTTATTCCTTTTATTATTATTATTTTTATAATAAATTATTGAAGCAACTTTTGAAATAATAATAAAAAATATATATATTTATATATTATCTCGAGGTTGAGTTGTTATCACGCTCTTGATTGTCGAATCTAATCCCAAAAATAAAAAAAATAAAAAAAATGCTGAAATCTTTATTTACAAGTTTTTGTAATGAATTATCATTACTACTACAAGTAATGTTTTTTTTTTCGGTCATTATTTTGAAAGCAAACTTAATTGGTTGTACTCATAATTCATCATTTCTTCTCATTCACTTGCATTCCTTTGTTGATTTTATGGTAATAATAATTTCAAATGGAGTAAATTAATTACCAAACATGCCGTGGTAATAATAATAATAATAATTAAATCTACACACAATCTTGACGTTGGATTGAAGCTTTTTTTATTTGAAATCTTCCCAAAATTTATAATTGCAAATTCTACTTTTATATTCATCATTTTTTGAATGTATGCTAATTTTTTGAATTACTAAAGTTTAATTCATGATGATTAGATAGATCTTATACATTAAAATTATTAGCATAGTATATTTAATTTTTTGAGTGCTTGTATCGTGTATGGTATGAAAGAGGATAAAAATATACTTTCGATGTTGTTGACAATTTTTTTTTATTTTTTTTGTGCGTTTGTTTAATCAATTAATTCAAGGATTTTTTATATATAAATTATTGGTAAATGATGATAAGCAGGTACACCCAAAAACTCATCTAATCCATCCTTATAAATTGTTGGAGAATTATATTAAAAAAGGATTAATACAAATTTAAAAAAATGCAAAGAAAATAATGTGAATGTTCTTATGGGGACGTTGTTACATTTTGTTTTTCTTTTAAATTTTTGCCACATTTGACAACAAAAAAAAAGGTTTGCATTGAGGACAGTGACAGGAGACTAAAAAGTTTATTAAAAAATTAGTTTGGACATTAGATTGTGTATTACGTTATTAATTAATTATAATTCATTTAATCTAATCCCTTTACAAGTAGAAAGAATATATGTTTTTTAGAAAAACATACTTGCGTCTACGTATAATAATTCATTTTTTAAAGAAAATCGTAAAGTTGAAAAATTATATAAAACTTTTTTTTTTTACCCAAACAAAACTTTAATAAATGCTTAGGTTATTGATTGCTTGTTTTACAAATCATTTGCATTAAAAAATGAATAAAATGTCAAACATATAATAATTTTAATATTTTACTCAGACAAAAATAGTTGCTATAAATTATTTATTTTGATTTATAAAGATGAAAAATTGAATATTTCATCAATGGGATAATTTGTTTGGATATTTTGTGATTTATTAGTCAATTCCCAAAAAAGTTGCTTTTGATAATTTTGAACATGGTGGTTTTAGAAAGCAAAAGTCAATGGATTTGAGGATTTTTTTTTTTTTTTGGGGGTTTAAAAATGTGATTAAAG
The DNA here is from genome assembly GCA_026257165.2 of Telfairia occidentalis. Taxonomy (NCBI): domain Eukaryota; kingdom Viridiplantae; phylum Streptophyta; class Magnoliopsida; order Cucurbitales; family Cucurbitaceae; genus Telfairia; species Telfairia occidentalis. The sequence continues at coordinate 4,921,117 of JAOANK020000018.1, read as the reverse complement.
GATTTTGATGTCCTTAAAAACTTGCATTGGGCCACTATCAAAACTTGGACCTTAAATTGTATTTAGCTAATTTGGATCTTTTCACTTATCATTTCGTCCCTTACCTTGAGCTTCATCTTTCACAACACAAAACAAGATATAAACTTTCTTTTTCTGTTTTAGGATTAAATTACAAATTTAGTTCTTATGATTTGATCATAGTTTCAATTTAATTTTTATGGTTTCGTTAAATCTCACAAATTGTTCTTAAATTGTCTTTTACCGACCTGAAAAACACATCAATTATATTTCAAGTTTTTCTCAACTCTATCGCCTTAACACATCGATTTATATAGTTAGCTAAATAAAAAAGATCATATGTTACCGTGTAAAAAAACGTATCAATATGATAAAGCAAAGACTAAATGAAATTTTTAGAATCATAAGAACCAAATTGGAAACTAAATCTAAATTACAGGGGCTTAATTTTTTTCTTTTTTTTCTGGTTGCTAGGAAGAAGAAGAAATAATTATAATCATAATAGCCTAGTGCTATTCAGAAATGATGGTTTTTTTTTTGAAAAAAATGGTATAAAACAGTGAATACACGATCATAATATATTTCAATGGTATATAGAGAAATTTTATAAGAGATATGGAAAAATAGAAGAGACAAAGTAAAATGGAAATGCAAAATTGGGTGTGGAGAATGTGGGGTTGAAAGACAAGCACAGCAGAGCGCATTGAGAATGAGACAATGGCATGTGTGAATGTGTGACAGTCGCATTCATTTTTGTCTAATGGGGGCATCATTTCCCCTTAACATTAATTCAACTTCTAGTGGATCCTCACATTACTTTAATTCATATTTTTATAAATTCGAACTCAAAAAATGTCACATAAGCAGGGCGAGGAGATCGATAGAAGAACTTGGACAAAGTTGGATTAAAAAGGGTTTGTGTTCAACTTCACGGGTTGGCTGGTTGGAAGAGATTGCTTTCTGCTGTCGTCTCACCAGCTCGTTTTCTTGACAGATTCGATCAGGTGTTCGTAATTTGGAATAAAATGATTCGAACCTTTGCATGTTGGTATCAAAAATTGGTTAAGACATACCTCAAAAATTAAAATTTTGAATCTCACCCCACACGTTATTGAAGTAAAAAATATATATATATATATATATATATCACGCGTTTTTATACATACAAATTGATTGAAGTAAAACATA
>JAOANK020000018.1:4879839-4906088 GCA_026257165.2 Telfairia occidentalis | reverse complement strand
CTTTTTTTTGGAGGGTTTTGAGATATATAGATATATATATATATATATATAGAGAGAGAGAGAGAGAGAGAGAGAGAAGGAAGGAAGGAAGGAGAAGGAGAATCTATCCTTTGCTTGTAGAAGGAGGAGGAGGGGTGGGTCCCACTCAAGTTTAGGGCCCCCAAGTGGAGTGCTCTTTGGGGATGCTTTCTTTAACGAGGACCCAAAAATTCTGTCACTACCCCCACAAATCACAGCCCTCCATTTAGACACCCAGGACTTTTTTAGTCTTCCTTTGTGGGGTACCCACCCCTACAGTGGAGAGTAGAGAGAGTGAAATGGGACCCAGTTTTATGTTTTTGGCACCGACGATGTTACCATATCCACATCCCCATTAGTCCTACAAACACATGAGGCATGAGACACGAGACATTCCCTGCTGATGATAGGATACACAGTGGCAATGTAAATGCAGAAACCCCACAACCCCTTCACTTCGAAACCACCTTTTTTTTCTTCCTTCTTATTCACATCCCCCTCCTTCAAATTCCTCTCTCCCTTGGGACTTAATGAACTCATCCCCATCTTATAAGTACACCAACTCAAAGACGGATATGGAGTGACTGTGAAGTGAAGTCTCCTCTCTCTCTCTCTCTCTCTCCCTCTCTTTCTCTCTTTCTCTGTGTGTTTGTTTGGCTGACTGGAAACATCTCTTTTTTTCCTTCTTTTGGGAAGTTTTTTCAATTGGGGTTTTTTTTTTTTGGCTGAGTTCATTCATTCATGGGTCTTACTTCTCTACAAGTCTGCATGGACTCATCTGATTGGCTGCAGGTATACACTAATCTCAGTTCCATACAATCAATCCCATCCTTCTTATATTCTCATTTCCCCTCCCCCATTATGATCAAATCATGTGTGTGAGCTAATTAGCCAAAACTCTGACATGAATGAGGGAATGTCAGTACTGTGTGATCATTAGAGCTTCCATTATAAAAAGAAGAAGAAATAAAAAAACACAGAACAAAACAAATGAGTATATGTTTTGAAGAGAGGGTCTCATTAACTCACATTGTGTTGTGTTGTTTTGGTTCTTTAATTTGGGTTTAGGGCACTATGAACGAGGAGTGTGGAATGGATTCTTCTTCACTGTCTGGGGACATGCTTACATGTTCGAGGCCACTGACAGAGAGGAGGCTGAGGCCCCAACATGACCAAGCCCTGAAATGCCCAAGATGCGACTCAACTCACACCAAATTCTGCTACTACAACAACTACAGCCTCTCTCAGCCTCGTTACTTTTGCAAGACCTGCCGTAGGTATTGGACCAAAGGCGGCACTCTCCGCAATATCCCTGTTGGTGGTGGCTGTAGAAAGAACAAGAAAGTGGCTTCCACTAAAAAATCCAATACTAACAATGACCCACAACAGCAACAGCAACAGCAACAGCAACAGCAACATCAACATATCTCTCAAAACCATCATCATCATCATCACCACCACCACCAACCCTCTTCTTCCCACAACCCCACTGATCTCCATCTCTCATTTCCAGACCAAGTACAATTCCCCCATTTCAACCCCCTCATTGCCACTCCCAATTTTATAGACACCAACAAGTACGCCATTGGAATGCTTGAAAGTCATCATCATCAGCAGCACAGACCAATTGATTTCATGGACACCAAAATGGAAGCCATTGTTGGCAATGGCCATTACCCCACCAACGCTGACCACTTGGCCATGGTCGGTGGCCTTGCCGGAGATCATCACATGGCTGCTGCCGCCGCCGGACATGGCCTGTCACCGAATTTCCACGGCCTCTGCTCCCCTTATGGACTCTCACTTGAGGGGAACACAATGGGAACAGGGCTGATGATTCCATACGACCATCAACCGAATGAGGACCCCAATTCCATGGATGTGAAGCCAAATACAAAGCTTTTGGCTTTGGAATGGCAGGATCAGGGATGTTCGGAGAAGGTTGAATCCTATGGATACATGAGTGGAATTGGGTCATCTTGGAATGGGATGATGAATGGATACGGACCCTCAACCACGAACCCATTGGTGTAAAATTGAAATCAAAATATAATGTGCCTTGATCTTGCTCTAAGATTAGCATATAGTAGAGGGTTATTAAGGAGTGTGAATGGGGATCATAAGGAGTATCCAAAACTGCGTTTCTCTCTATAGATTTCTCGAATCTGCGTCTGATTTTTGTTTCATTGAATTCTCTCTAATTCTGAGTGTGGCTTTGGATTTCTGTCGCCAAATCCAAAGGCTCTATTAGGATTTTGTTGTAATATCGAGGAAGATTTTATCTAGGGAGTGCTTTTGTAGTATATAAAAAAAAAAAAAGACAAGTGTGATCATTTAGTACGTAATTATCATATAATGAGACTTGTTTTTTTTTTTCCAAGTAAAGATCTTATCCTTAAGCACTAGTACTAAGTATATATAATTATTCAATGTATGATACTTAAGCTGGTAAAGCATGCATCAAATATTCCTCCCCATTTTATGAAAGCCTCATGCATGTCTTTTCGCTACAAAATATGAGACATTTATTGGTAGGTCTATAGAAATAAAATAGAAATAACTTTTGAAAAATAAGTATATACCAAAATACATTTCAATGAAATTATGTTACCAAAGATAGAACGCTGTTTTTCAAACAAACCTTAATTTGCAACTCCTCTGAAGTTATTCTCCGAGACCCAAAAATTTTAAAAAAGAGAACTTTTTATGGAAATATTAAGAGGGATATGCAAAAAAATTATTAATTTGTAATGGGTGAGTCTTGGATTTTGAATTTTGCTAAGTGAGGTGGATGCAGTAATAAAGTAATATTTAGGAAAAATAAATTATTAAAAGGAGATGTATGTTTTTAAGGGTTCTTTTTCCTTTCTTTCTTCGGTCACAGAACAGGTTATTAATTCTACCAAAATAACCGCAGTAGAGTACTTTATTTCTAGATAAGAAAAAAATATAATTTACTTCTTTCCAAAGATCAATTTATCATCTTTTTTTTTCCCCAAATGCAAAAGAGGTAAGTTTCAATTCTAAAATTTTCCACTTTGTCTTTATTCCATCTTTCCAATCTGGACCCTAAGATCGATCTCGTGCGCCAATGTTACTTTAATTTATGTGTGTATCTTTATTTTTTTCCTAAGTAGTTTAAGTTTGTTATTTCAATAGTATGATAAATATAGCGTCACACTTAATAACAAGTTATACGTACCACTTTATTTTGAGTTGCTGTCCACTTTCTTCTACCATGTCAAAGAAGCAGATGTTTGTCCAATATACCTGTTAAGCCATTAACGACAAAAATTATATCGAATCGAAATTCAAAATTCAAAGGAACTCTAATTGGGAATTGTTAAGCTCACCCGATGCCTTTTATTGAAAAACTTGTGCATGTATGAAGTTAAAATAATTTGTCCAATAAACCTGTTTAATCATTAACGACGAGAATTATATAGAATCACAATTCAAAATGAAGAGAAACTCTAATCTCTAATTAAAAATTGTTAAACTCACCCGATTCCCGTTGTCGGAAAAATAGTGTCCAACAGGAGTTAAAATTCCTTGTTCGGTTCGGTCAAGGTCGGAGATAGGGAATGCATTTTAGCTCGAACTTTGAATGGCATGCCACAACAGGCCATCGTGTCTATTTCACTGTTCATTTTTTTTTTCCTTTCTTTTTGATCGAAAAAACTCCTCGTTTTTGCAGTCTGACATGTCGACTAAAGAGTACGTAGAGCGTCTGTGATGACGTTCAATCTGAAGGCTTTCAACTGTGTGGAGTGTACAGATACGAAGTTTTGGAATGTAGATTCCTCCTCTTTGCTTTCATTTGTCAGCCGAATTTCTGTTCCCACATCGCATTATTGTTCCGGACCTTCGCCTGCAACTTGTTTGTGAAAATGCTCATGTGAAATTCCTGCTCTGTTTGCAGAGTGCGATCACCGGAGGAAATACCAAGATCGCGTTCGATTTGATTAAGCTCGAGTTACCATAATCTGAAATTTCCGACTCGATTGTAATTTATAGAGATGCCTCGATATGATCGTCTTTGCTGCTTGAGAAGATGGGAAGCAAGGTGGTCTTGAGATCGTTTGAATTGTTGTACTCTTTTCTGTCGAGGTTTAACGTTACGTCGTCGAATTTTTTAGTGGTTTTGAGATCGATGGAATGGAACTCTTGAAACTTGATTGGGGTCTTTCTAAGGCCACTGTCCGCATCGCCTGCGTGAGTAAAACGATGAAGGCTGTATTTTTTGTGAAGAAATTAAGAAAGAATCTTTGGAATGTTCAGATTATGAATCATGAAAAGCTGGAGGAAGCTTGATTTCTCATCCACTGGGATGAAGGAACCATCAGTTTTTTCAGGTTCACTAGTTTGAAAAATCTTGTACAGCTTCAAGTTGAGGTGCTTAGACTTGTAGGGCAAGAATTTGGAGAGTTTAAATAGACCTCATATCAACCTTGAGGGATGAGTAGTTTTGATGATCTGAATTAATATAATCTACTCTATGGAACATGCAAAATCTATAAGAGTTATGCCAGTGGCATGCAGAAGCAAGATTATTAGATACCTCAAGGAAGTCGGGCCACTATCATACGAACAGCCATGATAACATCTACAGATTTATGTGAACTAGCAGACCCATCAAAACAGACTACTGAACATTTAAGAAATTGGTTAGGCGAGTACATACTTACCATTCAAACAGTCCTAGATTATTTGCTCAGTGCAAAGACCATCCTGCCACTTTGAGGCAATGTCTTAGAAAATCCACAACGATGCTGGGTCAAGAAAAGTGAAAACAACAAAAATGGCAAGCGATGTGATTTCAGGGATGATGCTAAGGCGTTGCCTTGGCGAAACCAGAAAGCTTATTTCCATCGAGACAAAACGTCGTCTGATTCAAATTGCACTGCAAATATAATTGGATTTCCTGATATAAGGAATTTGATCCTCGAAAGCATACTAAGCTTGTGCTCATGCTTATACTAGAAAGTGAGAGAAGCACACAGTCACAAGTTAAATCCATGGCTAAATTCCTTGCCTATACAAGGAATAAGATTGTCAAAAAGTATGAGACTAATAAAGGTGGTCGCCGCCAAATTCATCTCAAGAAATACAAAGGCTCCACATTGCTTTTACGATTCTGTAACCAAAGAAAAAAGGGAAAACTAAAAGCACTAATAAAAACGAGAAGCTCCACGAATCGCATAGGTTAATATCTGTGTCCTCGAATACATAAACTACACCTACAATACATCAACAAGACTAACGGGGGGTTGATAGAACCTGGCCAAAGATTGCACAATGGTTCCATTACGTTGAGGAAGAACCGGCCATGGAACTCACCTTCTTGAGGAGGCCTTCAATATCGCTCTCCAACTTGGCTCTCATGTCTGGGGAGAGATTGTCTCCTGACTTCTCCAGCATTGATGTCATCATCTGAAGATTCTTCCTTATAAACTCTATAGGCGGTGTCTCACCTGCTTGAGACGCTGATTCAGCAGACTTTGATGGATTCAGAGTGCCCTCAGAAGCTGGATAGGCCAGTGCTGTGCAAGCCCGGTCCGAGTCCGATGTCATGGGGGGAGCTGAGAGATGATAAAGCTGGTATTTTAAAAGAGTTGGGCCAAAAATGTTGTTCTTCTTTAAACTCCGTACTGCTTCCATTGCTTCACCGCTTCGGAGGAAAACTATCTCAACAGTTGAATCTTTCAACTGTATCTCTGATTCCTTCAAGGATCCAAACTGGCTAAACGTAGTAATAACTAGCTCCCGGGAAGGTAAGGGAGCTTCTGCAGAGAAAGTCAAGAGAAGAAGAGATCCTAAACCTTCACCATCAGTTTCAACTCTATTATAAATATATGGTCTGTTGCTGTCAGAAGGTTTTGGATGGTGCAAACTAGCTTCACCTTTTCTCCTCCTTCTCCTCTTAGGTTTAGTCTGGAGCGGGAGACTGCTAGTCAACTGGGATTCTTTCCCCTGGCTAGATTCAACGCCCATTCCATTTAAATCCGGTATATCAGAAGATAAGATAACCTTTGGATCCGCCAATGGTGGTTTCTCCTTCCTCTTTCTCTTTTTGCCCCCAGACTTGCTCTGATCCTGACCAATTGTCTGATCTTTCACTGACTGGTTAGGCGCTGCTGCAAAATCCACTTTATTCTGCTCAGGAATTACACCAAGTGGTTGTGGAGCTGTGACCTGTAGATCAATGAAAAACGAACCAGGTTTATTGCTGTTATTCACATCCATGAATTCAGTAGACACCTTTGAATGCTCCTTTGCAGCTCCAATTTTCCTTCTCTTCTTTCGCTCAGACTTTTGTTGGGAAGCAACATGGTTCACAGCCTGCTGATCTTCCACCAATAAGCCAGATACAGAACCACTTCGATTTAAATCTGGTATCTCCGTTGTTTGTTTACTCTGGGGATGTGATCCATCGTTCTTTCTCTTCCTTCGCTTTGGTAAACCATTGGGTGAGAGGGGTCCAATCTCTGGTGAATCTTTTGTGAGTAAGCCACTGGAAGAACTGTTAATGTTCACATCTGATAAGGCAGAAAGGGATTTAGTCTTCAATCTCCCCAAGCTTTCTCTATCTTTTTTTGACTTAACATTGGAAGTCATCGGACTTTTTTTCTGTGCGTCTCCTGCAGGGCATATTTCAGCTTTTCCAGTCAAATCCGCATCATCAGAGATTAGTTTGGATTTCATCTCTTCCATGTTCATAGCGGAACTTGGCTGACTTTTTCTTTTCTTGAACCCGGATTTAGCCACAGAAGGAGGATGCTTAACCTCTGAAACCTTTCCCCCAATAAAAAATAAATCTGCAGCCATTGCCTCGTTTTGACCAGCATTGACAGATTCATCATGAAACATCAAAATTCTAAATCGGGAGAAGAACTGAGCAACCGCATCAAAGTTGTTATTTCCGTTTGGATAAAGGCAATTCACAGCAGTAAAATGAAGCTCAGAGAGAAACTCAGCCGGTGATACACTCATCAACTCTTGATTATCACCAACATCACTCCCACTCGTGATATTTCGGTACCACTTCTTCCAGAACCTGCCGCTGCATTTAGATGGCAAAGGGGTTTCATTCTGGCCCTCCACTGCATTTTCATCCTCACCTTCGCCAGAAATTTTAAAAGCCTTGATATCTTCTGCTTCAGCTGGTATACTTTTTTGCCCCCAGTTAATGTATGGAAAAGACAAATATTTGCTCTTCTTCCGCTCCCGTGTCTCAGATCTCTTTTCAGACATCCCTTTGCTCTCATCATCAAAGTTTCCAATTCCAGAATCCTTGCTTTCATCTGTTACTGGACTAATCACCTCTCCCTTCATTGAAGAATCCATTTTACTAGATTCAAGATCGTCCAATTGGTCACTTCCTTTTCTCTTTGAAGATCTTGATTTTGTTCCTCCATTGACAATTGACTTTCTTCTGGAGCTCCTTTTTCCAACTTCCATGCTTCCATCCAGTACCTTATTTGGATCTCCATTCTTCCCTTCATTCTTTTCGCATAAAACATCTGCTCCTATGGGCAATGTCTCTAATGGTGAGCTCTTGCCACCTTCTACCTGTTCTTCATCATCTCCCACTGTAACACGAACTTTGCTTTTTCTCGCTGATTTGGCCATTGCACTGTCTTCAGCATCATGAGTTTCCAAGAGTTGATGAAAAGGTACTTGCTGGTGCCCTATTGAGCTTTGAAAAGCTGCTAATTGATTGTATAGTATACTCAACTCTAGTGCTCCACATAGGGAAACAATCTGCGCAAGACCCTTAACACGTGATAGGAATGTTTTTGGTTCATAGTGATCAACAGAATATTTAGCAAGGAAACCAGACTTGCGCCTAGGCAGGGAAGTTACATCCTTTGATCCAGCATCACCTTCTAATGGCCGGTTTCCTTCTGGAATACACGAACACGTCATCTCCAACTTCACACACCTACCAAACTCATCCACAGCTTTCTCTACAGCTCCAAGGAAGCTCCGAGACTTGTATTTCCTAGACATGTGCTCATAGTTTTCAGCAAACGGCATCAACTGAGATGGAGAGCACCATGTCATATGGCTGCTACCCAGATAGCCCACTAATAGACTATCACTCTGGCTACTTTCGTCACTTTTTGCTGTATCTGAGGGTTCATATATCTTTCCAGGCCACCATGTCTGACTTTTGGTCTTGACCCATATCACATCGCCAACTGAAAATTTGTGTTCTTGACCATTTTCAATAACCTGCTTTGCATCTCCAGCTTCTTTCGACGTTCCTTCCGTTGCCATTGAATTGGAAAGTTCTGGTTCTTCCGGCTGAATATTTGAGAAGTCCACTGTTAGTGATATGCCATCTCCAGAAACCTCCAAGCTCTTAGCTGTAGAAACACCATCTAATTCCACCGTGTTGCCTTCGTTATGGTCAACCTCAGCCCCATCACCATTACCACCGTCGTCTTCAGCATCAGCGACTGCAACCTCACCAGCATCCAAAATTTCCCTCTCAGTGGCGGCGTCTATTCCCTTTTCATCTTCAACGTCCTCATTCCTCAATTCGACATTGCTAATCTCACCATCGTTACTGCAAACACTAACCGCTCCGCCATTTTCAGCAACCGAAATCTCCACCGTCAACCCTGCACTTAAATCGACCAACCCAGAAAACTCAGAAATATTCTCGCTGAATTCATTCGCAGGGCTTTGATTTTTTAGGGTTTCTGGGGTTTTGGGGTCTTCCATTCTAACTCTACAAAAGTCTCGCCCAAATCATCAAAACCACACCATCAATGAAGCTGACCAGGGAGAGTGAGAAACCATTAAGCAACAAAATCAAAAATAAAAAATCAAAGCTCTAGCATTATTACAACACTAATAAAAACGATCAAATAAACCTATTCTTCAATTCAAGAATTGGGAGGAAAGAAAAAATATATACATAAATTTTTTTAAAAAAAAAAAACTCCAGCTGCAAAAACACTGGAAAACAGAAAGCGAGAATCCAAGTCGAAGAAGAATAAAATAAGCGAATTGTTGGGGCGTTGAAATCGCAATTTATAAAGATCAAACTCACCCGAGTTGAAGGAAGGAGAGAGATTATGGTTATTACAGCGAGAGATTCGAAGAGAGAGATGAATTGGATAAATAATTAGTAAAGTCCGAAGAAAAAGAAACAGAAGAAAGAAAAAAAAAAGCATACAAAGTTATTGAAGACGCTGAAAAGGTGAGGAAAGGATTTGGATTCCACAAATTACATAAACAAAGTAATTAATTTGAAGCCACTTACCCTTACCCTTCGCTGCATATGAGCGGTGAGTTTCTTTCACTCCCAATTCATCCTAAAACTCGCCTTCTTCATCCTTCTCTATCATCTTTCTTCATCTACACTTTATTTGAAAAATAAATAATAAAATAAATAAAAATAAAGAATTTTATATTTTGTAAGGGTTTTTTTTTTCTTCTTCTTTCTTTTTGGAGGATAGTGTGAGAAATAGAATGGTTTAATTATAGACTACAAATTTGCCTACCGCTGGAAAAAAATTACTCAATTTCTTACCAACTCTTTTGCTCATAAATTTGCTATATTCCTATAAAATTGAAGAATTAGTGTGTATATTTATTTAAATATTATATTAGAATTTGAAATTGCAGTCCACAACACACACCAATGTCTGAGTAGGACAGTTTAGATTAATAAATTTATTTACACCAGAAAATTCAGAGAATTTGAATTATCATTTATTGTTTCTTTTTTTTTCTTTTCAAGTTCAATAATTTAGGATAAAGATTCGAACTCACAACTTTTGATTGGAAAGAGTATGCCATAACCAATTGAGTTATGTTTGATTTAGCAAATAATCATTTATTGTCAAATTATCAACGTTCTGGTTTATTTTTAACCTTATTGATCATTTGTAAGATATCTATTTTCAATGATTTTAGAACGTTCAAAATTCTAATTGATTTGGAATAGAATTAGCTTGAGACATTTTATTTATAATTTTTTTGATGATCAATTTGAATACACTACAAATTGATAATTAACTTGTAATTGACTTTTATCTAAACTTAGTCCAATCAACCAAATTGCACCATGTTAGATAAGCGAAATCGTACTTACGATGAAAGAAAAAAAAAAGGGAAAGGGAAATTAAGACGTTATTGTTAGAACACGACAGTTGAGACATCAATTTGAATGAAAATAAGAAAATGAAAATACCATAAAACTGAAGATGTCAACATTGCTGAAGAATAACGAATTTTGGAGTTTTTTTCCTTCCCCAAACAAGTCCCATTCAAGTTTGATCAACGACTGTTCATTACCATTTTGTTTCTTATGTTTTAAATGATAGCAATTTGTAATATATAAGGTTCAAACAAATCATTAAATTCAAATGAGTTTTATTCTTAGAAATTAAAATTAAGAGGGGTATTAAACAATGATAATATGCTATAACAATCCTTGCAATTTGTTGAGAAGGCAAAAATGTAAAATTGGCAGACAGAACTAAGCGACAGATGAGGTCCTATAACAATGTTGAAAACAAGTATTCGCATTAAAAAGCTAAGGAATAATTCAAAATTCTGATGAAGAAACTGAGAGTGACAACTTGGAAATGGAAAATGCCTTCAGTGTGATGGTTCATATCTGCAGACACAGTCGTATATGTTTCCTTTTATCAATTTTTCTGCCAGCCTCTGATTTTTCACCATGGCAAGCTGCAAAAGGAATAATTTTTTCATAAAATTATGAAGAAAGAGATTCTTAAAAGACATGCGTGCCAGAACAGACTTCAATTATTCGAGAGTTCCTTCTTTTTTTTTTTGATAGTGAGAAACAAAACCAATGAACGTCACCTTCAAAGCATCGCATTTGAACTGGGCATTGAAGTTGGTATGAAGGGCTCTCCCCATCCCTTCCAAGATAACCTGCATGAGAACAAACTCTGATATCATATGCGTTTTCCCTTTACTTCTTATTTTACGACTGATGGTGAACCCAAATTCTTCTAAATAGTTGACAGAAAGTTTCAGTTTACTCAACTGATTAAAAACAGTCTTTCTATATTACCCTCACCATCCCCTAGACTCCCTAGCGGTAACGGGTCATCCCCTCAATAATAATGATTTCCTACCTTTTTTCTTTTTCTAGTTCAATATCTGTGGGGTTGAGGAATTGAACCATCGCCCTTTGCGCTGTAGTAGATGCCTTATCCATTCAGCTATACTCGACAATGATGGTTTCCTACATGCTACTCCTATCTTTGAATTGATTTTTTACTATAATGTTTTAAATTGAAAAAACATATTACCAAATCGGCATCTTTAGCTGCAGCAGCCAACTCAGAGCTGACCTGCCTTAGATCTATACATGGACTACCACACCCATTTTCAACAACCGTCAAGGGAACAAAGGATGAACTTTCTTTAGAACCATCCGCAGAATTAATCATGGCATCCACAATCAATCCTCCTGCTTCAGCAGCTCTACGCAGTATGTCACAGTGCTGATAACAAAAAAAATTGTCGGTTAAATTAACTGAACAGCAATCTGAGATTTGACCAAGATATAGAATTTTCATCCCATTATTAAATTGAAATATTTATTTTAATGGCCTTTGGGGTATTTCGGAATCCTGAATGTTTGGCACACAATAGAAACATGGAAACCACAAAAACATAGGAGAAAGTGGCTACTAAGAAAAGTTAGAAGAAAATTGAGCGTCTGAGACAAGGTAATTAAATACTCATGCATAAAGATTGAACTTGCTGAATACCAAGTTCTGATGTACAAGGAGGAAAAGTACCTTGGCAGCCTCAGCTACAATATCAGGAAGCTCGATTGCGGTAATATCATTCAGGGCGGGAAGAGAGTTTGCAACTAAAACAACCTGGAATAAATACTCCCAATCAATTGGGAACAAGTGGCACGGAGAACAAATTGTTGCATGGAAGGGACTATATTCTAGAGATGCCATTAGAAATTTCCTCAGAAAAGAGAATAAACAGTATTCAACTTATGTTACGACTCCTCTAACATATAGAACTAATTTTTCATTCAGCATCCCCATGAAGTAAACTTACTTCAGTTCCACGACGGAGGAGTTCCCTTGCCAGGGGAAGCATCCCTAGAACAACATCAGCACCTGAGTTGTCAACAAAAAGAAGAGCTCTTTTATGTGGAAAGGGTTTCTCATCCCCAGATCCTAACATTCTCTCTCTGAAGACATCAAAATCATCAACCTAAATCATGAGAACAAAATAATTAGCAAAAAAAAGCAGTTGAATCAACTCTGATAAGAAGATTTAGCAGTTAATGAACAGTTGGTGTTTTTCATTACACCAACTCCTAAAGTTAATTTTGGTTACCCCCCACGGCCTCTGCATCTTATTACGACTCATTCTGTAAATCTCAATTATGGTTCCCTTGTGGTAGAGATCAACACAGGCACGAGAGCCCCAATCAAAAATGTTTGCAGCGAGAACACCTTCAATTAGGGTAAGCAGTCTTGCTTCCTGCAAATTGACGAGCAATTTGTTTTTTCCAGGTCATAAAATTCGATAGGCTAAGTGCTACGTTAGACGAACACAAAATTTTTCACCAAGAAAAATCAGAAAAATTGAATGCAGATTTAACAATAACTGCATTTAAAGAGAAGCAGAGATATGTTACTATAAGCAGAATATTTAAGCTGCTGATTTATAACTGCCGGACTCCTATTGCACCATGGGCGGGAGAGCAGCGTAAAGTCTTTGTGGATACCTCATTCATACTATCAAGTTCCAACAGCAGGTCAGGTAAAACAGCAAGTGATGCCTCATTCTCCCTGTTCCAACGAGAAAGGATAGTGCGTGAAGGGGGGGGAGGAGAAATCAAGATTCCAAACAGCTTTATTGATGTCTTTAAATCACTTCCAAATGATGTTAGAAAGTAGGAGATTCCCTTTTTCTATTAGTTTGGGATGGGGGTAGGGGATTAGAGAGCGGGAAAAATGAAAAATAGTTGTACAGAGAAATGCACTAACCTCTGTTTTATGGTTCTGTAGGCATCAAAAAATTGGAACTCCCGCAAGCACTCTTCCCTCAATTCCAGAAGATCAGCCAAACCCAATTTTCCATACGCTGTAGGTTCCTCCATCAACCTATTTAGAAGTTAGAATTTAGTAGGATAAGAGGAGTGTGAAGGTTTTTTTTTTTCTCTTTTTTTTAGTTCCACAATTTAGAGGTGAGGATTCAAGCATCTAACATTTAGGATAAATGGATAATGTCTTAGCTAGTTGAACTATACTCTCATTTACGATGTCCAAAACATTATGATGTAGGCTTTTAAGTTAATGGTACTTATTACAAACAGTTAATAATTGTATGAAATAGTTTTTTTCAGTTGACTTGTTCGGATGGTTACCCGGTCAACCTTTGTGAAACACTTACAAATATCTTTTATTTCAGAGATAATCATGATAAAATTTTCCATTCTCCAAGGTTGGATGCATCTTTTTGATATCACAGGTCACAGCAGTCATCTGAACCTAAGTGAATGGCCGGATGACGAGAGCAGGTAGGTGGTAAGGGTGATCACACTGAAAACATGTTGATAAGTAGACCCCAATATCCAGGAGTGAATTTCTACTATAGTACTATGAAAACTAGCTGAGCATTTACTGTCAGTAAAAAGCTTCCAAGTAGAATCATTACATGGTATGGTTACTTCTAAAAATCCCTTGGATAATAAGGGCAGCAAGATTGGGTTGAGGGTTATGAAAGAAGTTAGCAAACTTAAGGGAGACAGGAGCACAAGAACGACTTCTGAAGCAGGATCAACAGGAGTAGCCCATATAAGATATACAGGAACGACAAAATTGGCAGATACAAGGAATTTTGAAACAGATCACCCATACGAAAGAATAAAAGTACGGTAATGAAAAGAAATTAAGCTGGAATACCCATAAAGGATCTTAAGGTCAAACTCAAGGTGCATGCCTCAGCATGATGGAATCAACTTCAATTGAACAGAAAGATGGATTGACAAACAACCAATATGTACATGGTCACGCATGCAGAACCTGATTAGAGATGCTTCTTTTCTATAAACTACAGAAGGCTTATATAAGCAATTTTAGAATTGTAGGAAAGGAAAAACATTATTGACCAAGTATATATGGAGAAATTTTATTGGCTCGATATGAGGAACAACATGGCAGAAACAGATTGCCAACAAATAGCCCACTATATATTGTTCAACAGACTAAAAAAGTTGACTTACGGTTGAGCAACAACTAGGCTACTTAATTAAAGCCATTAGAATTGGCCCATAAGATTGAGCAACAACTTAATAAATCCAATACAAGTATTATAGTAAGAGAAGAAATACCTAGGGTTTGGGAATAGTAAGAAAGAACCAACGGAAGAAAAATAATAAATATCATTTAAATTTTAAAACTGACCAAACGTCACCATCACCATGTTACAATCTAACTTGTGTAGTCATCCTTTTTATTGACATAACTATCATAACAATGATTCTAGAGATGAATTTGAACCATTTTTCCAAACAATGTCCCATTCTAAAATTTACGAGCCAAGATACAAAAAAATTCTCAAATTCAGGGAACAAAAATATTTTCCAAAATAGAATGAGGCATTAAATTTTGAACTTTTATGTTTTGAAACCCCATAAAATCCATTCTCGGGAAAATATAACAATGCAACATTTACATCACATTAAACTTAATGGAGTTACCTCCTCAAGTGGGCGGAAAATGCCCGAGCAAATGCATCACCCCTTCTCTTGGCATCAGCAGTTCCACCTTCACTTGCAACAGCCTTACATATCCCAATAACAACTTTCTCGATTAATAAGAAAAAATTTCAGAACGAGTAAACAAAACTGTTAATTAACAACCAATATTTTGGTCATGAAAATGTTGAAGAAAGGGAAAAAAAGATGGCATGCTTCTTACGGTAACAGAAAATCAATGCACAACATCTGTAATCAGCATGGATAATTAGATTCATAAGAAAACACACAAATTTCTTCATATACTAAAGAAATGAAGGATAATTTCTGCTTTCCATAAGCCACATGAGACTTCTCAAGAATCAAAGCTCAAGAGCTTCTAAGTGTTGGGAGAATAAAAGAAAATAACAGGGTTTTGTCTCTTTTACTTTCTCCAAGAACCATCAATCACATATATAGTACCCTCATTTACTAAAAGACAAGTCAACCCTAAAAAATATTTTTTTGATTTGGTCACAAATGAAAATCATTATGAAATAACTAAGCAGGTTCTTGTTATTTTGAATGAGATGAGGTATACATTGATTATGTACATGAGGAACTGTGGGTGTGTTGTGAGAGAGAGAAAGAGAGAGCACTTAAGACTCTGTTTGCCCTTGCCTTATCAACAAGGTCTGGTAAATGCTCTGAAAGCACGGTGAACCAGTACCTGGAGATAGATGAATATCAGATGTTTCTAGTCGACACTCATAACAAATTTTCAAATAAAACATCATTGGTTTATATGCATTCTTAGGAATATTAAAAATAAGCTTTATTCATGTACTTACTCCAACTCACTGTGATCAGAGAGGTCAATAGTGTTAGGTTCATATCTGCAAAACACACCAGTATAAGAAAACTACAAGAATATATAATATAATCAAGACGAGCAAAATCTTTAACTAAATACTTCATTTGAGCAGAATTAGTAGGTTTGGAAAAACTAAGCTACCGCCTACTTTGATGTGGTTTTTCTTCACGTAGCTAATGCAAAAAAGCCATGAAACCAATAAAATTATACACATCTGTTGCATGACATAATTCTTAATTTATAGAAAAGAAAGTGACAACATTTGGAGTGAATAGCACCAAGTATAAGTATGGAATAATAATAAAAAAACCACACAAAAAACATGCAAATAGGTTCAGCAAGAATCGGATAGGAAATTCTTCAATGCAATATTAAAGGAAGTAGAATATGTAATACTACATACGTTTTTGGATCAGCCAACAGAGGGAACACCTCCAAAGTGGGTACCAGATGGAGAACACCGACATTTAGGGCACTTGCATCAGACCGCAGGGTCCCTCCTTTGGATAAAGGAACTTCAAAGCCACCGAGTCCAGTTGTTCCAGGCGGAGCCATAGGGACAGGCGCAGTAATTTCAGTTCCCTTCTGCACAAATTTCTCCATCCAAGAAATCTGCATTTTCGTACACACCATATTTACAAACTCATGGTGAAACCATGTGCTGGTGTAGACAGATCTTTCCAAAGTCATGGACAATATCAGGAAAGAAAACTAAGAATGAATGATAGAGAGGAAAAGAGAAACCATCAAATCTAGGTACGCTATAAGATGGATTCCCAAACCTGCCATGGCCCCTCCTTGTCTTGAGTCTCAGTAGGAACACATATGAAGAAAGAATAGGATATATTTCACATTACATCACATATGTACTTGAATCTAGAAAAAACATATTGACATAACAGTGTTTAAATACCAACTCAATCATTAATCACATCATTAATGGAATCATGGTTTTCGCCAAATTGGTTGGTGAACTTAAAGGCACTCTTTTCACCAAACATCAAAGGTTCTCTGGGTGGGTCACTAATATAAAGATTCCAAACTTTTGGCTTTAAACACAGGGGCCACTAATAAAACCAGCTAGATACATATGATTCCAAAGTGAGAGAAAGAATTGATACCACAAGGGGAGTATGAATGAAGCATTTTATTGGAAAGAAATGGCATAATTTTCAATGGCAAGGCAAAATCATGGTGAGAGGAAGTGTTTGAGTAACCTAAATTTCATGCTTCACTTCAGAGTTCTTAGAAGTTCTTTAAATAGTGAGAAACTATTCTTGGTTTGTAATAAATTCAAATTGGGGTGGAAAGTAAAGTACAGAGGGGAGTATGGATTTCATTGTAATATTAAGTCCTTCGGATTGCTCTGTGCTTTTAAATTTTTACTAATCAATGAAGAGTATTTTTTGTCCAAAAAAATGCATATATAGATTACAGTAATTATCAATTAATCTAAATCTGGTTAGATAATAGCAAGCTAATTTATAACACAAAGGGTAAGTTATGAAGCTAGAAACCAATTGTTGGTTAATAAAAAACTGTTATTAGTTTGGTAATGTAGATCAAAACCCCATGATCTACGTATCTGTGATGTTGAATATCTTCAAGCCTCTTTTCTATTAAACATTATAGATTCAGATGGTAATTCCC
Source organism: Telfairia occidentalis (assembly GCA_026257165.2). Lineage (NCBI taxonomy): Eukaryota > Viridiplantae > Streptophyta > Magnoliopsida > Cucurbitales > Cucurbitaceae > Telfairia > Telfairia occidentalis. The sequence goes on along the minus strand of JAOANK020000018.1, from coordinate 4,888,839 downwards.
AGTTTGGCTCAGTGATCATAGAAAGGTTAGAAAATTTTGAGCTACGAAAAATAGAAAATAGAAAATAACAGACACTCAGATGACCTTTACAATTACCAAAGCTTGATGACAGAGAAGACACTCGGATGATCTAACATAATTCAAAAGTGAACTCTAAGATTTAAGTGAATCATTTCCAGTGCAAACTGTGCCAACCTTCTCGTTCAAATCACCAAGTGGAGGTCCATGAACTTTCCCTCCCGTATATGGTGCACCCATTGGAAACCTTTCAACTAATTGATGGGCCAATAGATCATCAAGACCATGCTTTTCATAGCTCATGAATGCCCCTAAAGCTCCTAAGAACCCTTCGTGGCGCAAGAACATTGCTTGTGCTTCTCCTTTTGACCTATACAAAATATACAGTACAATACTCTGTATTGAGAAAGTAAAAAATAAAAAAATAAAAGCAATTAAAGTAAATAAAGATGAAAATGGGAGACAGAAGATCTGCTAATGTAGATTACCAGAACTGAACAGCGAAGGAAATTGTATCCATGGTATATGCATGTCCCCTGATAAAGAATCCTCCAAAGAAGATTCTTTTAAGTCCAAACCGTAGAGCATTCAAGTATGATATCTACCAGTAAAAGTTTGAATCAGATCTCATAGAGGAAAGTGCTATTTATATTGCCTATCTAACAGGTCATTCAAATTGATGATGTCAAATGGCTAATTTAGAGAAAATGCGACCTCCAACCAGCATTTGAATCTATTCAGTTCCTTTTTCTCCCTCGTTCTTTTTCGAGTTCAACAACATTTGGAGGTAAGGATTTGAACCTCTAATCTATTAGTCGATGATACATGTCTAAGCGATATTCAGGTTGGCCCCTTTTTCTCCTTTTCTAACATCTCCCAATTGAGAATGGGGGATTAGGAGTGGGCAACTTAAGCCAAAGGCAAATAAGGATTCCATCAAGACAGTGATAAAGAGGCACACAGACTTGGTCCATGTCTAAATTATCATCTCATTTAACTCCTTTAGTTTATTTATAATTGCCATATGCTCAAATGAACTATCACACTTATAACTTTATACACATGCAGATACTAATTCTTCATACGGAGTGTAATATATTCTTTTCTTAATTTCAATAAACCAGTTAAGCATCTCCAGTTCTCCTCATCACAAACCTTAATTGTGCAGACCCTCAAGTTCAAATCTGTCTTTATTAATAAAATGATAAAAAGATAAAAAGATACATCCGAAGGCATGGGAAGTTGGTATTTATAGGCCAAGTAACTATTAGTCACTAGTGATTAATCAGCTAGGCAACATTTTTTTGTGGAAACGAGAAACAATATTAATCAAAAAGGATCATTACAAAAGAAGGGAAGGAGCTATCCTCATAAAGCCACTCGATTACCCTAATCAGGTAGGCAACATTAAAAGACAACCTACCCCCATGGACGAAGGTAATTTATCTGAAAGTGTTTTACATAACAAAAATATGAAAACATGCTTGGGTATTCATTTTTTTAGAAATTATTTTATTTAAGTTTGTTTTCGCAAATTGCATGTTGTTCTTCCTTCCAATATCACCAAGTTTTTCAATAGTGATTTCAAAGGCTACAGTAACATAAGTTCATAACATTAACAAAGCACCCAAAAGAATTTCTTAAAAGCAGTTTTGATAATAAATAAAAGCAAACTTTTTTTTTCAGAACAACTCCCAAAAAATTCTTAAGTGTCCATAGCAACATATTTCTGAATAATGATTTTATGATAGCATAAGAAATGAAATCCAGAGAACAACAGAAATCAATTGCTAAACTTGACTAAAAAATGAGGATTTAGTATGATGATTTGGTTGATTTTCTTCAGTTAACTTTTGCATGATAACTCAGTATAATGCTAAGGCCTAAGAATGATTACCATAGCAAAGCAGATTCATTAACCTTGATTTACGTATTTAATAAGATAATTCAACTTTGTAGAGTTGGACCCCTAGTGAGTTTTAATTAGATTCTGAGGAATTTAAAGAACTTCTTAATTGCAGCACTGACCTGTCCAATGTTATACGAGATCATTCGCAAGAGAGACAATGAGATATCTTCTGGTCTGTAGTCTTGAAGCTCTTTGTTCACTGAGATGGTCTTGCCAAAACTAGACGCAATTGTTGACGCCGAAAGACCAATCTACATCAGTAAAAGAGAATAATAAACAAGAGATTTTTAGAAATTGTTGCTATAAAGAACAACTCATCCCACGATAATTCACATATTATGACAGAGATACAAGGGTGAAAACAATAAGAAATAACAAACAAAAGAACACAATCTGCACAATTTTACAGAAACATGTTGAAGCAATGACATAAACTTGGAAAGAAGCACAGAAACACAAGTAATTTGAAATTACATTACACGCACCTTAGAGTAATCCATGCCACCATATATGTCCCCAACAAGCATATCAATTGTGCTATTATCTCCCTTTTGACTAAGCTCTAACAACTCATCAAAACTGGAGCAGGATAAATAAATGTCAAATTTTCACCAAATTTAGTAGAGAGAAGACCTGCTCAATATATAACAGCATATTTACCTATTACATTTTGTTAATAGCCTTCCCAAGCCCCAGTAAGTACCCCCTCCAACATTTGTTCCACTAACTCTCTGAAATTTCCCATCACCGTCAACCTTAAAAAATGTAAAGCATAGATTATAGCTTAGCATACTTCAGTCATCCTTAAGATGAAGAGCAAGAAAATGGAATGAGGGAAATACAAAAGTAGAGGTTAACAGACAGCATACCTTGATCATGCTGACACCAGATCCGATGTTAACAAGCAGATAAGGAAACAATTCATTATGGTCAAGTTGCACGAACTGCTTTTTACCCTCCATATGAGTGAATGCTTCATGACGTATTGCCTACTAAAACATTGTTAACAGCTAGTAACCTTTGGTGTACTATTCATCTGAGAACAAGATGACTAAAAATGCTCCAAAAAAAGATATTTGATCTAAGATAATTATATAGAAGTTAGCAAGTTATATAAACACAGGTACGACTTTTTAAAGCAGCAACCAAAGACTCAAGATACACAAAGGACAAGACAATCATGTGATTAGACTAATCAACAAACACGCTCTAGGCATTCATGCGTGACATATTCAGCTATTTCATAAGCGAACTACATATTTAAGATCTTAGAATAATCAATAAACAAGCTCAAGGATCAAGCCCTCAAGCCTTCTGAATCATTACCATGACATCAACTAAGCAATGTCAAAAGTAAATCACATGATACCAATTGCATGTAACTCAGTCAATCTTTAATTAGAGCCTTCGTTCTTCAAATCAATTGGCATGACATAATACAAGAGATCTATGGGCACAAAGAAGCAAACAAAATTGTGAAATTCAAAGGTTTCAGGTAAGCGAAAAACATAGGTAGATAGTAAAAGAACTAATGAAAATGGAAAAACAGTGGGTTTGAAAATGAAAGTATAATTTAACTTCTATCCTACTATAATGAAAGATAAATAAAATATACAAACTTTATGCTAGCAAAAATGAAGTTTAGTATTTGAAATCCACCTTAAGCAAAAAATTTGCTCCAGCCACAAGACAATCCATTTCTTCTTCTTTGTCAAGGCTAACACCAAGTCTTTCTTTAAAAAGATCTGCAAACTTGTATGCCCCTCCACCTGTAGCCTTCTTGAAGCAATGGTTACAAGGTAAGAAGTATTATCTAAATAAATGGTGAACCACATTAATTAAAGAGCACACTGTTTCCTGCCTCTAACTCCTCTTTGTATTTTGTTTCGTGAAGACAAATGAAAACATTAAAAACTTTCGTCAAGAAAAAGTTTACTGTACAAGAGTAGTTCTCTGTTAACCTCATTCACAGAAAAGTAGAAAAAAAATGAAATAATTACTTTTCGTTCTGCATATATACTAGTATTTCTGGGCTACTTTCTCAAAGACGCTACAGATCTGGAATGAAGGGATAAGCAGTCATATTGCAAGAATATACCTTAATGATGGCATTTTCATTTGCTGGGCCATCTGAATGCCAGTGAGGTAAGTCTTTGCAAGTTGAAAATGTTCAGGCATTGCCAGAAAACAAGAAACTCAGATTATCTAAAAAATTAAAAATTATGATTGAACTAAAAGCATGATCACAGCATATATACCACCACGATGTAGCTGCTTGGAATGGATGAAGTCTAAACACTCGTTAATTTTGCTTGTCTCAAACTTCACGAAATGAAGCCTCCCACCAAGAACTGGATAACTTCTTCTATTACCATTTGAAAGCCCCTCCTGCATGCTCCTCTTCCTCTTATCATCCACTGATTGGTCTTCATGTCTTGAAAAGTACACCAATTTGATGAGAGATCCTACAAATTACGAATCAGGGCAATCATCAACTCATCCAAGAAACCAAAACTGTAAACAGATATGTCCTATACTGGCCATAGTGACCCATACGTTTCTGCTCCGTATCTTAGTCACTTAATAATTGATAAAAGTACAAGAGTAGATTCAATGAAGATTAGTCACGAAAAAGCTACATCGAATGTAATATATGTCAACAGTTTTGATAGTAAATAACTAAAAGAGGGAAATAAGCGGCCAAAAAAAGAGGAATAACCCTTTCAATCCTTAAACTTTTTGGAATCAGATTCCCCAACAAATTCATACAGTAATTATTTATCGATAAAAGCATGCCGAAGTGGTTGGTTCATTTCTCACTATTTGAACTCTTTAGCGATCACATTCCTAATATTTATTTTCTTACCAACCATTAGCTAAGTTCATCTCTTATGGGGACTAAAAATAAAATTTTAAAAAGAAAGTGTAAATAGGACCAAAGAAAATGTTTGCCAGAGGAAACAACAAAATAGGTTTCGAAATGACTAATTTCATCTTTTGAAGAATTTCAAACAATAAAAGATGTTAAAAAAGTAAGCATGAGAATACCTACAGAAAGAACAAAGGAAAAGAATATACGTTACACTTTACCAAAAAAAAATAAAAAAAATCGAGCGCGCATATGAGATATGTCCAGCAAAAATCATATTGATAATAGTGGCAAATGGTTAAGTGCCTTATTAAAATGTGGAGCACGTAAGCCACTTTTATTTTGAATTTCACCTTTTTTCTTCACACCCTTCAGAAAAATGTCTCACCAAAAAATTCATGATAAGAATTAACCAATAGTAAACTTACAAAAGCAAGAAAGAAGAAAAGAACAAACAAATAAATAGAATGCACCAATCCAGAGGACACGAATACACATGGAATATACCCCCGATGTCGAGGGCCAGATGAGATAAATCATCAGACTGATTAGGCAACAGAATTGTAGGGTCTCTCTCTTCGAAATTTCCCTGAATTGCAGCTTTGCTGAGGTCTAGCTGTGGACGAGAACCCGACCTGTGGATGGAATTGCCAGCAATCGGAGCCATGTCCCTCTCACCACCATTCAGACCACCCTCTTTGTCAACATGTTGGTTTCTATCCTCAGCTTGCTCATTCTCTCCCTTTATACCGCGAATTTCAGGATGTAGGTTTTCTTCAGGACCAGCCATTAATACCAAATCTTCACCACCCAGCTGCCTAACCCACAATTCGACTGTATTTGGTCAGACTACCACTCGTCAAACGCCTACACACCAACTACAACTCATAGATACTTGTCATTTAGAAGAAGAAACGCCATCCAACTGTGACGATCTCTTTATCGTTATTAAAATAAACATAAATTCAAATCCTGAAAGTTGAATTCATGCATCTAAGGCCCACCTTGAAAAGTAACTTGCCTTTTACTCTCTGACGCACGCAAAACGAACTCCAAAACAGAACTGACAATTGAAAACCTCTTCAATTCTTTGACCAGAACGGATTGGATCAGGAAAAGAAGAGCTCCGTAAGCAATCAAAAGCGAACGGAAGTGGTATGAATTCGAATTTTGGTCACCGACAGCGAAGGAAGCTTGCCGTTACAGCAGCTTTAAAAAGAACAGAAGTAGTATGAATCCGAGTTCTGGTCAACCGACGGCCGGATCGACAATGTTTTGCAGTGAACGGTTCAAGGAATTCAATCACTCTCAGATGAAATGGAAGTTGGTGAATTCCAATTTTGATGAAGCTACTGTCTAAGTCGACGGACAACGATCAGCGGTGACCGGAACCGGAAATTCGACGACCGCCAGATTGATTGCCTGCACTAGCTGCACACAAATCGCGCCGCGAAAAGTCCTGGTTCCTTCAAACTGATGGTCACTGTGTGGCTCTCGACGCGCGTAATTGAGATTTTTTTTAAAGAACACTTTTGTCTGTAAAGTTTTATATAACAATTTTGTTTTAATATTTTTTATTTTATAACTATTTAGTCCCATGAAAAATTTCTAGTTAAATTTAATGTTGTTTTTTACCCGTGCATATTGATAAATTGATTAAGGATGTGTTTATAAACTACCAAAGTGTTACCTAATAAAATTGGAACACTTCATTTCGATAAGATTTTTCACAAATTTAAAAATGCAATCATTACATATCAAAGTTCAATATAAATATTTTTACTTCAATGAAAGTATCGGACTCCTTGACCTTTTTTTTTTTCTTTCTTCTTTCTAAAATATTTATAAATGTTGTTTGAATAAAAATTTTCTTAACAATAACATTTTTTATTTCTTATTGTTGTAACCGTTAAATAAATTAATCAATTATTGATTTGAATTTTGATTTAAATGAATTATAAAAGTTACTGAATTTTTTTTCATTGTTGGAAAATTGTTCGGGTTGTGACCTACTCCATGTTAGTACTGAATGCATAAAAAATAAATAAATAAAGAAGATGGAAGAATTAAGCACCACTACATTGCTTACCAAACATCTTTTAATGTCGAAATTATTGACAATTAAAGCTAAAGGAAGATTTTATGTACCTCAAAAATCAAGGATCGGTTTGACATTACTTTCAATTTAATCACTTTCTTATAAAAAAAAAATATTAATAAATACAATATTTATATTTTACATTTTGTTATAAAAAATTATAATAAATTTATTTGATTACACTACATTTAAAAGCAATATTATTAATTGCAAATATGTTTTTTTTTTCTTATTACGTATTTGTGAGAATTTCTATTAATCACTTTTTAAGTCATTTTTGGATAATTCATTTTCCTTATATTTCTTCAAAAATAACTTTTAAATTAATTTTATTTTTTTATAGTCTATTTTATTTGTAAAGAATTTTTCATAAAACACTTTTAATTTTCAAAAATTAATCAAGAAATCATTTAAATTGTTAATTTTTTCAAAAGTGCTCATACAAAAATAATTTTATTTCAAAAATATTTTTTCCATAGTTATCCCAAACACATCCTTAGATTATTAAAAAAACAACAAAAAAAAAGTCATCTTTAGAAGATTAATCATTACTCCATCACTACTATCATACCTAATTTAATAGGTAATCAAATAAATGACATCAATCAGTTGATTAAAATAATCTTCAAGTACAGTCAAACTAAACATGGCTCAATTGATTAATGCATATCTCATAAACCAATAGATCATGTGTTTGAATCCTCACCCCTACATATTGTTGAACTAAAAACAATACAGTCAACTTGAATATATCTCAAATGATTAACTTCTTCAAATCCTCACCTTCACCTCCACCTAAGATAAGTGTTTCAACCTAAACTAATATAAGTCTATTGTAAAAGCAAGTTAACCAACATCCTAAACCCTTTAAGTTTGGATTTGGCAAAACTGCCATTGCTTGATGGGAGCTGCCCCACTATAGATAGCCTCCTAAACTTACATCCCTGCTTCCTTCTTTATCCGCCAACCTTTGTTTTGAAGGCAGATTATTGCTATTTTCAAACATCAAATGACCAATAACTTCAGCTAAATCATAAGAGATGCGTCAAAGCATGCACTCGAACATTATCAATCCATAATATTCTCTAATATATATCCATGCATTATAGGCTGTGTCAGTGAAGCAGATTTCAAAAAATGGAATACGTTGGATAAATGACTTCTCCCGGTGATGGCACAAACTCAAACCTTCGGCAGTCGTTCACAATAACTACAAGCCAACAAACTATATGATCAAACTCAGTCCTCCGAGCTTTACAACACCAAACTGTGAATCACACTACCTTGTATAATGTCCACTTAAGCTTCCATCTACTAATAATACATATACACAAATATACGTAATTTACCACATACTAGTCAAAAGGACAACCAACATCTTGAATTTAATTAACGGAAACATTACTTGCCCAGTCTAAAGGCCACATTTATTATCCTATTTTACAGATCTTTTTAACCTAAAATCGAACTTTATAAAGATAGAAATGAAAATTTCAGTCTGTATGTATCGATAATGTACAATCATTACAATACCACCAGTGGACATTCAAACGTAGGCTTGAATAACCAGTAATCCAAAGGTCCAGCACTCCTTCCCAGTTACCAAAAGGAGGGGAATCGAAAAAAAAAACAATTCAAAGTAAACAAAGGTGATAATTATGATTAACATCCCATATTAAAAACGGACAGAACTCGAACCTTGGACATCCGATTTTGACTATAACAGTTTCACACCATGTACAATCATTAGTTAACTAAGCACTCGAAGCCTTCTCCACGGGAGGAGAATCAGCACCATTCGCCAATTTAGCACGCTTCGCCTCATAATCTTTAACAGCAGCCTTGATAGCATCTTCAGCAAGCATGCTGCAATGCAACTTTACAGGCGGTAGGGAAAGATGTTTTGCAATTTCACTGCAACATTGAGTATGCACTCACGTCATTTCATAAGTCAAAGCCTCGAAGCTAAAAGGGCGTGTTAACACAATAATGGAACCATCAAATTGGGTGATCATGAATTCACTAATAACAAAAAAGAGAATGGTGAATTGACTGAAGAAAGGGAGGTGTGGCTGTTTAAAACAAAGTATTATCATATTTATGTAG
>JAOANK020000018.1:4832535-4851178 GCA_026257165.2 Telfairia occidentalis | reverse complement strand
GAAATCACAATCACTTAGTTAAAAAAAAAGAAATAATTAAAAAAAAAAGAAATACTGGGCAACATTATTACCACTGTGTCAAAGAAAATATTTTGACTATACTTTCATATGTCGTCTGATACTGAATTTAAAAAATAATAAAAAAAAATAAGACGTGGTGCCACGTCAGCAAGTCGTCTCTTCAAAAGACGACTTATGCTTGCGGAAATTTTAGAAGTATTATTTTTAAAACAAGTTTTAATGTAGGTATATTTTTAAAATAAATTCCTAATTAAGCATTAAAAAAAAGGCCAAGTCAATAATGCAATTAGTTAAGTAAAAAAGCATCTATTATTGTTTTGCAAAATACTTAATAAATAACAACTTGTAATGGTAAGGCAATTTGTAAAAATGTACAAAACTGTCAAATTATCAAATCGAAACTGAACTAAAATAATAAAGACTAAACTAATAATTTTATTTGGAGTATCCATATGGTTTAACTTGTACACTTAAAGAAAGATGCTCAATTATATATATATATTTTTTTAAGATTTCAATTATTTCAGTAAACTAAGGTTGAATGTTCAAATTCTTATGCGTAGTTTGAGTGATATTAGTCTTTTTCCTTTGTCTTAAAAGAGATAATTGAAACTTGAAAGAACAAACAAAATTAACATTCAATATTAAATATCAAAACGAAAAGAATATCGCGATCGGAATTCTCAATATAAAATCGACGGCTGAGGACGCAAGATTGGTACTATTTAGCCGAAAAAGAAAAAGAACAAATTAAAGAAAGAGGCTCGTGAGGCCCAAAAAGGAGCAGCCATCCGCTTTCACTCGTCTTTGATGACAATAAAATAAAAGACCATACTGTATCTGACACGTGTAAATTTCTCTTCCACGTACCTGGCAAAACGAATTAAACTTTACACTTGTAAGTATTGAGGTTAAAAAAGGAAAAAAACAATATAAATCAATTTCCCCAGAAAGCCCTAGTTTCTGCCATCCACTCTAGGCTCGTATCGGGGGTAATTACGTAGTTTCAGTTCAAAAATTTTGGATTGTAGTTAATAGCTCATGTACAATTTAATTACATGAGGAAGAACAGAGCGTCTTCACCGTCATACAGGATTCCGATTCTCACTTCATGCAAGATTGAAGCGGATTTAGTCGTTTTGCAAAATTTTATCAGATTAGATAAAATCTTGCTCTCAACAAGTGAGAATTTCAGCGAAATTTTGGAAGGAGAGGAAAGAATGCATTCGTTAAGCTTCAAGGTTTTAGGTGATTTTAATGCCGGATCGAGGATGAATTTACCGCTACGAGGAAGCTCTAGCTTTCCGGATATGGAGGTCGGGACAATGAAGTGTTATGGGGGTCGCCGAGCATTTGGAAGAAGGTGTAGGATTGTAGCATGCGATTCGGAGAGGAATGGTGACGGTGGAGGAAGCCAGAGTGCGAGTGCGAGTCCGAGTCGTTCTTTTCTGTCCCGCAGTGAAACCTATGCTCTACTGAAGCAGCAAATGGAGGTTGCCGCTAAGTCTGAGGTCTCTCTCTTCTTTTCTTTCTCGCTCTCTCTCTCTCTCACAATCACGATCATGAGTCTCGTAAATCAATGTCTTTAAACTAATTGGTGCTGAAAATTCACGCGTCTGGTGAAATTAATTATGTAGGTTTCCATAATATTATGGAAGTATGGACCATTTTCCCCCCTTCAATTGTCACTGATACATTGGATTGTTGACTAAAGCTTGCCAGATCATCTTTTAGCTGTTAGTTAGATTGAGTCCATATGATTCCTGGTTAGGGAGCCTTGTCATACTTACCCATGATTATTTATGATCAGATAAGTGTTTCTTCGTGTTCTATTATTTTCTATGTGCTGGAGTTCTCTTATGTTCGCTCGGTCATATTCTCAGTCTCATTTCTTTTGCTTTATAGATTCAGTTCCATATTGTTTGTAGCTTCTTTGTTTCTATAAAAAAATTGATTGAATGGGTAGACAGTACCGGGACTGGATGCCATTTCGCAGTTTGGATATGCTTGTTCGAAGAAGTGGGGGAAAAGAAATTCCGTCATTCCGTCATTTTCCCTTAATTTTTGGCGGGAAAAAGTTCCAAGCATCTGGCTATATGCGTCCTAGAGTTATGATGTTTTGCCCCTTTAGAAACTTATACCCTCTCCCCCTCCCCACAACAACATCAACTACGTATACCAGTAGAGTTGGAATAATTGTAATCTTTCAGCATTCAAATACTACAATTATTTTATGAATTTTTGTTTTGTATATCACTTGTTAAATGTAGGATTATAAAGAAGCTGCAAGGATACGTGACTCATTAAAATTATTTGAAGAGGAAGAGCCAGTTCTGCGTCTTCGAAGACTGATGAAGGAGGCTATTTCTAGTGAGAGGTTTGAGGTACACATTATTTTATCACTCATTGGCATACTATTCTACCATGCAATCTTTCATCATGGAAGTAGAACAAGAATATAAATATTCAATCCCAGTGTGATTGGCAATATATTTATTTTACTTGAGAGTAGACTTAAATGGAATATTCTATCTGCCTTTTCAGATCCTTATACTTTGTTTCAGTTACTGCATGATTGTTGTTCTGGTTTTTTGTAATGTTCTGCTTGGCTTGGATCATTACTGTATTGTTCCCTATCTATTTTCTGGTGGTACTTGAATTGAACTCCTTTTTATTCTTGATTGCATCATTTTTCGTATCTTGTATTTTGCTATAACATTTATATGCGTCAACTTAGCTTGATCCTGATGATAAATTCCTGCTGCAATGCAATGAGACATAAAATAGATAAATGCCACCTAGTTTCCTGTTCTATGAATAACTGATAAATATAATGACTTCAAAGCCACTAGACAGGTGTCTTCTTCAGTTTTGTCCCTTGGGGGTTATAATTTAAAAATATATTTTATTAATTTCTGTTCAAGCTTGGCATGAGTCTGCAGCTGCAACCTTGACTGACTCGTCAACTTTATTTCATCTCATCATCCCGTGTCTTCCCCATTACTTTTCACCGTTGATCTGTTTGTAAATTTCTTTTTTCAGGATGCTGCCAAATATCGTGATGAGCTGAATGAAATTGCCCCTCACTGTCTTTTGAAGTGTGCGAGTGATGCAACAACTTCGGTACAACTCTTGATCTTCTTATGGATGTTGTTGGCTGGGGGTGATGGACTAAATACCATATTATTTTTTTTAAAAAAAATTATTGAAGTAACCTCCTCTTGCTGTCTGAATTGCACATACCATACTAAATACTACATTACTACCTAATAGTTTATAAAGAGTAATAATGATTCCCTTGTTAACAATAAATTGATCAGAGCTATGGTATGAAGTATTTAGACCCTAGAATCCACATGCATGTGAGAGGACGAAAATATTGACAATAGACATAATTTTATTGAGTGATTCTATAGGGTATCAGGGTCCAAGTTAGGAGTGTTTACATTGAAGGCCGAAGCCAACCTTCGAAGAATCAGTACTTTTTTGCATACAGAATAAGAATAACCAATAATTCAAACCGTCCAGTTCAACTTCTCAGAAGACATTGGATTGTCACTGATGCTAATGGGAAAACAGAAAATGTCTGGTAAGTTTGACTTGCTTCCGTATTTTCCTCCTTGATTCATGAAGTCTCTATGGGTGTTTTCCAATTCAACCTGGTCATGTTTTTTCATTTTGCAGGGGCGTTGGTGTTATTGGTGAACAACCAGTTATACTTCCTAGGACAGGTTTTGAATATTCATCAGCATGCCCATTAAGTACTGCTAATGGCAGAATGGTTAGAATAATTTCACAATTCAATCACGTGAACTTGTAGTTCAGATTTTCTTTTTCCCGTCTATAATTATATCAATTTTTCTAATCAAGGAAAAGGACTGTTATAGAGTATTGTTTTGAACTGATTCAGAGTAAAATTTATAGTCAAACTTGTTTGCATAAATAAACTTAAAATAGCTGTCACATTCTTTTACCATGGGAATTTGTCACCTGCACACTTGAAACATGATTTTATTTAATTTTGAGACCTTTTCAGCGAGACAGCCCTAATGCAATATTCTTTTCCTTCATATTTATGTCAAACAAGGGAGGAAGCTGTAAACTTTGACATTTTTAAAACTCAGACATGTCAAATAAGCCCGAACATCCATGGTAGATAAAAAGAAAAAGAAATCTCACAAGGCATTTCTCTGGAAATTGCATTGCTGCTAAATAAACTCTCATCTTTAGGTAATTGCTCATTCACATTGCATATCATATCATGCGTTTTGTCAAATTCTGCTCTTTATAGATTGATGGTTTTTCCGTATTTTATTTGTTGTAGCTGAGTACAGTCTGGAAGCAGGTTCTTAAGTAGAATCTTAATCTCACTTGTGAATTCATGCATTTTAATTGTTACCTAGCATTTTGAAAATGGGTCGGGAACCTGAGTTCTTACTAAATGTGGTGCAGGAAGGTGACTTTGAAATGAAGTACATCGACAAAGTGGGTGAACAATCATTTAACGTGGCTATTGCTCCGTTTTCTCTCTCCATACTAGGTGACAACACTGACGCTTTCTAAAGTGTAAACTGCAACCTAAAATCAGCAACGCAGAGGCTTTCCAGGACATCGAGAAGTTTGTTGGAAACGCTGTTTGAAGGTTTTGTAGATATTCTTTCATTGGGCATGTGGAAGACCAAAGCTTGCTAACAATCCATTATATTCACAAGAATTGGGAAATAATAGAAGCTTCTTGTGTTTGTAAACTCCGGAGAGAGTTGTTGTAAAGATCAATGTGTATATAGATTTGTTGCAACTTTAAATGCATGGTTAGACCTAACTCATTATTGCAAAGCTTCAATCAGATTGAAGTTGGACCATATTGTATTCAAGAATTGTCTCCATAAAAAAAAAACCGCATCAGCATCTCAGATTAATGTTACACCCGTGATGATGATTAAAAGTGGCAAGAATTCCATATTTATGTTCAGTTGTATAACGCAGTCTTGCTTTAAATTTTCTTTCTCGTAGGTTTTAATGCTTCTTCTTCCAAACACTACTGCGTTGAATGATTGTTCAATTTGTATTATTACTATCCTTAACTCTTCCGCTTTGAATCTGACTTTTGTCCATTGATTTAACTGGTTCCAGCACCTGAAAATTACGGAAGCTTTGCTTGGAAATCTCGAGGATTTAATGTGGGCCTAGCGCTGTCTCTTGACCAGGGCGGCAGCGAGGGGATGACCAGCGGAGTAGTGAGTCGGTATAATATAGAAATAAATGAACATTATTTCTACCAACTATTTTACATTATTTGAAGACTCATTTACTCTGTCTGTCTATACAGCGGTTAAGGCCTCCAAAATTCACCCTCTCCCAATTAACCAATACCAGGGATTCTTGCTGCCAATTAAGGTGCCTGGTCTAGCTTAGCCTATCAACATTCCATCCCAGAAAATGAACCATAATATATCAACGTCAACTATGAAAAGATATATAATGCCCTTTGTTTTGGTTTTAAGAAAAGGCCACCACATGAAGAATGGAGTCTCTCTGGTTCTTGAAAAAGGGCACTTTTTGGTAAACCAATCCTGCTCATGTCCATGGCTTCTCAGAATAGTGAGCTGATGCATAGTGTTTTGGTGAGTCTTTGAAGCATTGAAAAGTGCTGGTTGAAGTTTTCTAGTGCTTTTTTTTTTTTTCTTTTTTTTTGAATTGGTTCTTGTTCATCTTACATTTCATTGCTTGTACTGCACTACAAACTCCAGAGGTTGAAGGCGTGAAATAACACGATTGCTTAGCCATTACAGCTTAGCTTTGCATTCTTGAAAGTCTTTTCAGACGCATCCTGTATACATTAGCTCCTCTCCACCCTCGCATTCCGCATTTTTCAACTGCATGGGAGTTTTGTTTCAGTCCATTTACTAGTGATCACCCAAAACACCAGGTTTCTCTCTCTCTCTCATTTTTTTCCCTTTACAAATATGCTTATTCCAATACTGTAAGAGGGAAATTGAGAATAAGGGTCTGCAACATAAGTTTGTAATTTGAACTTTTCTTTGGTTCCCAGTAACCGTTATTTCTTAACGAATTTCCTCTTGATTAGTTATTAGTTTATATTGAGAGAGAGAAAAAAAAAGAAACGTCTATTTATATTGAGAGAAAAAAAAATCAAAGTTTTTCTCGTCATCAAAGAAATTATTTTCTTTCCAATTAATCAGAGTAACTCCGCTTTATTCCTTTGGATTTACTGTTTATGATCTTCTCTGTTTAACTTTATTCTAGCTGGCTGTGTGTTCTTTTTCTTTTCTCCTTTTGCTTCAATATAGACAGAAAGGAAAAAAAAAAGATGAAAATTTTCATATAATTCTCCAATTTCACAGGGAGAGCAGCAAAGATGGAAGATGGACCTTGGAATTTGCTTACAGGTGATTAAAATACAACCTTGCCATTTAATTTTTTTTAACAATTATATTACATAACTTAGACAAAAAATTACAAAAAAAAATGAAGAAGAGTTGGAAATTGGAATTCATCCCGGCAATATATATTTATATCCTTTACATTGGTAATAAAATTATTTTTTAAATGATATTGGTACACAGTATTCAATTTTTTTTATTTATTTAAAAAATCTGATTACTTTTTTAAAAATTATTATGTCAATATATACACGTACATGAATCGATTATGATACTTCAAATGTTTATATAAATTCTCCCTCTCTACCCAACATGAGACATGACATAAAATGAAAACCAAAACGATACATGTTATCATATAGAGTCTTGAAACCAGATCAAGGTGAAGAAATATCTAGTCTTACTTTGGTACTGATTACTAAAGTATTATTATTATTATTAATTTTTTGTAGATAAACGCCTTTTTTATATTGTTGGGTTTTTTTTTTATCGTCAAGGGGAAGGAGTGGCCAATGCATGAGGGACAAGTGTCCTACAAACTCATTCAGTCATTTGTCATAAGTTTTAAAATGGGGGTCAAGGTCACATGTTAGGGTCCCATGCCCCACACATCAATCTCATGCTTTGTCATAAAGCAAAGATGATGATTGTATCTTTTCGATGTTAAACGACATAATGCCCAATCGCTACAGCAGCTCTCCTGATGCTTTGTGCTTCCAACTTTTTTTTTTTTTTTTTTGATGATTTTCATCTTGATTGATCATGGATTGCCAAGATCAGATGGCTCAAAATCACTGGTCAAAACTTGGGTCCCACCTCCATTTATGGTGCTTCAAGCACCAAATCATTACCACCCCCCCTTCCCCTTACCTTTTTCAATTCCTGTGTTGTGGAGCACAAAATGCCTCACAATCATATGTTATTATTATTCTTATTATTATCCTATACAAGATTTTGTAAGCTATCATAATTGGATAAAGTGTGCGTTGTTTTGTAGTTTTTTTTTTTTCTTTTGGCGTCTTTTTTTCCCTTTTAAATTTATGTATTTTCATAAATATGTTGATTTTTGTCTCCTGTATAAGAAAAGTATGATATACTAAAACGTCAAGTCAGCGTCTAATTTTATTATTATTTGACTAAATAACTAATGTTAAAAATTAAATTGATGTATTTTTAAATATAAGGACTAAAATAGAAAAAAAAAAATAGAAGAAATACATGAACCCAAAGATCTGACTAAAGTGATAATTTTACTTGTTAAATTTTTTTTTACTAAAAATAAATTTCATCTTTAGAGCGATTAATGAAAATGTGCGACTTAAGTGCAGAAAATGTTCATTACTTTTATTCACCTTAATCCATTCCAAAAAGCATTTTCAAATTTCATGCACTCCAACACAATTATTCTCCCTCTCCCTCTGTCCCTATGATATATTGAAAACCAAGGAAAGGGGACAAAAGTTTCATGCGCCTTGGAAAATTAAAAAAAAAAAAAAGAAGAAGAAAATTTTGCATGGAAATGTGGGGAGATATTGGGATTTTGCAGAGGACCATGGTCTTATTACTATTTTTCAAGATTCTGTAGTTGAGGTAATGGGAAAAAGAGAAGCTTACACCCAAAGCTCCACAGGCTTTTACCCCTCTCTCTCTCTCTTCAGTTTTGCTTTATTTGTTTTCTCTCCAAGGCAAAGAAGTAAAGCATCTCCTCCCATCACACACTTCCCACTTTCTTCATCTCCATTGTAAGTATAAACTCTTTTCTTGGCTTAGAATTCAGCTGCTCCTCTCTCTTTTCATTTTTACAGTATATTATTGTGAATGTCGGTCACTCGGTTCTCATATTTCTTTGCAAAAACTTGTCTAAAGTTTCGAATCTGTCTTCCCCCATTTCGGACATTTCTTTGGTCAAATGGGAAATGGGTTCTTGTTTTAAGCTTCTTATCCATCTCAATCTTCTTTCTCATACTTCCATTATTTTATGCACAAAACTCTTCCTTAAACATCTCGACAACATTCATTTATGGATTGTGAAGATGTTTCTGCTCAGCTTTCCTCAATCTGGGTTCTCCAGAAAGTTTGTGTTGTTTTCTTAAAATAACTATTGTTTCATCTCTTTCAGCCTTGGCGCTATCCTTTTCTTTGTCAACAATATATTCTTTTATTGGAGTTTTCTGCTCTGGCAACTGAGTTTTGATTTCGATCATTTTATTTCTCCATCCTCTGGTTTTAAAAGATTATTCTTTCGTCTGGGTTTCCACTCACTTTCAATTCCTGTCCCTTTCTTGCCTTCTGGTTCTCAGATTCCCTGAAAATAAGTGGTCGCTTTCAATTCTTTTTTATTTTTATCCTCTGTCCCTGTTCTGTTTTCTTTCCCTGCTACTGAAATTAGCTGGATTAAAACCAGGCTGTCAAATTTTTACTCCCATTCCCGGAAACTAGTGATTCTTTCTAACTCAAACGTAAACTCTTAATTGATGAGAAATTTTTTCGGTTTGTTCTGACATTTTGCATTCTTCATTCTTGAAATTTTCAAGGAAAATCATTTTCCTTCTCTAAACCCACATTTGGGTTATCCCCTCTGCGTAAAAAGCTCCATTTTCCTAACCCCGGTAACAAATGAGTTTTTTAACAGGGTCCCCCAAAAAATCCTGGCAGCCGATCATGACAGATGATACAACAACTTCCAGTTACTGGCTCAACTGGAGGGTCCTGCTTTGCATAATATGGGTTCTGTTGACACTGAGTTTTGCATTGTTCCTGATATGGAAATACGAAGCCCGTGGGAATAAGGAATGTGACAGAGAAGAAACTCAGAGAGAAGAAGCTGGAGCTTTGTATGATGATGAAACATGGCGGCCCTGCTTTAAAGGAATACATCCTGCTTGGCTGTTGGCCTTCCGAGTATTGGCTTTCTGTGTTCTCTTGGTGCTCCTCATTGTCACTGCTATTGTTGATGGAGGCGACATATTTTACTTCTATACTCAGTAAGTTCTCATTGATTTTGTTTCTATACCTCAGCCAGAGAAATGGGAAAGTCTAGATTTGTGTAGAATTTAAAAAATTTTGAACTTAAAAGAAGAGATTGATAGTGCAAGACTTTGTTCCCTTAATGTTGCTTGCAGTAACTCATGTCAGTTGTTTCATGGTTGTCATGTGTGAAACAGGTGGACTTTTACTTCAATTACCATTTATTTTGGGGTATGTCCATCATTTTCAAAGAGCCCTTTTCCAAATATGCTCCTCTGTCTCTCTCTCTCTCTCTCCAATTTCATTCTTTATTTTCTCATGGTCTCCATTCTTCTGTTCATAGCTTGGATCACTACTCTCCATTAATGGCTGCTACCAATATCAGAAGAAAGTTAGCGGTGAGAAGGTGGATAATGTGGAGGGAGATGCAGAACAAGGCACTTCTGCAGGTGCAAACGATTCTATTACTCCAAATACAGCGAAAAATCCATCCCTTAGTGAAGAACATCTCCTCCGGCGCCAACCTGCAGGATTTTGGGGTTATGTATTTCAGATTATCTTCCAGGTTGGTGCATTGTTGAGCACCGCCCTTTCCATTTTCAAAATTTAAATATGTGGTTCCCTTTTCTTCATCAGCTTGCTGACCTTTTTGCTCCTTCTGTTGCTATTGAAAGATGAATGCTGGTGCTGTTATGCTGACAGATTGCGTCTTTTGGTTCATAATCGTTCCATTTCTCACCATCAAAGATTACAACCTTAATTTTGTAAGTGCTTAACAGCTGCAAATGAGTTTATGAAACTTCATAACCTTACCCATATTTCTGCTTCTGTGTTTTCAAAAGTGCTTTTAAGAACCAATTTTGAGTGGTGGTTAAATCTTAAGGTTAGTGTGCACTTAGAATCACTCTTTACAAGCCCCTGAATTTGAAAGAAACAATAATTTCAAATGTTCTAAAAAACTGATCAGCCATAAAAAAGAACAAATTTTAAACAACTGCTAATCCATTATCCAACCGCGTTTCTAACTACTTTTTAGAACATTCTCAACTTCATTGCTCTAAAGAGCCAATGTGTTCCTTTTCTCTTTCTTGGCAGTTGATAATAAATATGCACACTATCAATGCCGTTTTCTTGCTAGGAGACACCGCTTTGAATTCTTTGGTAAGTGTTGAAAATAACTTCATTTAGCTTCTCTTTCGTTATAATCATAGCACAGTTCTTATACATTACAACTTCTCAGCGATTCCCCTGGTTTCGGATTGGATATTTCTTCCTCTGGACGGTCATTTACGTAATCTTTCAATGGATCGTTCATGCTTGTGTGAGACTATGGTAAATCATTGGCCTCTCTCTTTCCTGTCCAATTTGATCCTATTCATGTTGACACAACAATCATTTCTCCCTGAAAACAGGTGGCCATATCCATTTCTAGACCTCTCATCTTCATATGCCCCTCTTTGGTAAGTCTCTCGGAGTTTCTTGTCAACTCTATCCTGTATTTTCACCAAAACTTCTGCACTTCGGTTATTCATGTGAACTTGGGTAGTAAACTGATCGTCTCGTGATTTTAATGACCGTGAAGGTACTTATCCGTGGCTCTAATGCATATTCCTTGCTATGGCATCTTCACACTGATAATGAGGCTGAAACACCACGTATTTTCGACGCGGTGCCCTCAATCCTATCAATGTATGAGGTAATAATCGAGGAAGGCCTGAAAGATATTGTTAAAATTCTCCAAAGGAGGAAAACAAGCATAAATGGCAAATCCGTAGGGAAAAGTGTTCGATGTATATGAGTTCTGCAAGCATGCCAATCTTGATAGAAAAGAAAGGAGCTAAAGATTCAAGGTTTTTTTAGGCAATTAGATTAACCATCTCAAAAGAGTTGTACGCATAATCCACATAACTTATATGTATGTAACCCACAGGAATATTTTCTATTTGGTATAGAATATAAAGAGAGATCAGCTTTGTTCTCTGTTTGTGTCCACCATATCCATCCTTTCCAGTGATTTGTCATTTTCATTTGCCCTTTCTCTTTTCCCAATATGGGGATTGGATCCCTGCCTTGCCAGGATGAAAATTGATAGATTAGATTCTTTGCATCGGGAAGACAAATGTTCTTAAGTCATTTGTTCTCTAGTTATTTTAAATATGCAAATGGTGGCCAGTGGAGCATAAAGTGGCAAAGGGAGAGTCGAAAAGAGGTGTAAGAATAAGAACATCCTTTCACTTTGGAATTTAAAATGGTAGTTGTTTGGAAAAGTTTAGATCTATCACCTTCTGCTTTTTCTCCCTTACAAACCCATATTCAAAACTTATCCACTAATGAGAGGATGATGGCCGTATCTAATTATTGCTTGTGGTGGATTGCAAAATTTACTCATGACAAAGATCTTGTAAATGATTCATGTCTGCACAATCTATGATTGGAGGGTATGAAACTCAAAAAAGCAAGTCAAAAAATTAAAGCTCACGAGGGCTGTCTCTGTCTCTCTCTCTATATATATATAGGATGAGAGGATATGCACCCCAATATTTCAACTTCCAAGAGACGTACTTAAACGAGAACTTTTCCCCAGAATACATCAGTCTATTCGTTTCGAATTCATCTCCAACATCCATATAACTAAACGATGAACGTCACATATAAACATAACTGGAGAGGATATGTTGGAAGAAAGAATCAACCCACAATTTGGCTTATAAAACAGATCTTTGAAGGTACGGAACCCTGGGAGAGGGAGGGGGGGCTTGGACCAATGCCTAAAAAGAAATCTAGAAGGAAAATAGCTGATTCTTAGTGAAATGAGGTTAAACGAACAAGATGAAATATGTTTTCTTCCTAAATTGGTAGTCCCCAAGGATGAGCTGTTTATCATCTTCAAAACCACCTAAATCTCCTGCAAAAATGGTAGAAAGAAGCAAGCAAACAGCCAACTATACTGGTTGGACATGGTCTGAATATCACTCCAACTATGACCTCATTCTTGATATTTTTTTAAATGATATTCAAGAAAAGAGTATTATAAAACGGCGAGATGGTGTCATTGAATCTACTTGTTCAAGCTTTCTTCAAGTCTCTCAATAGCCGCACCGACACCACTCTTTGATGCTCCCTTTTGAACTGTATTAGGATAAGCAACTGCTTGATCACCTTCATTTGCTTTCTCTACAAGCTTTAAATGAAGCCAACCTGTCATCACACTGTTTCTTTAGTAACAGGCACCAACCATTTTCTAACAAACTTAACCACCACTCTTTTTATTTTCTTTTGTTATGCTTCCACAAGTTCTTGTGATTTAGGGAATTTTCATGTGGGAGAGGATTCCTAAAACCGTCCTAAAAAGATCATAGTTTTGATAAAACTTTGAAGAGAGAAATATGAATAGACCATTACCAAGAGGGAAGCAAAATGCTGCACCTAGCACAGATCCCAACGCTACATTCCTAGCACGCCACTTGAGTGATCCTGGCACTGACACAGTAAGTCAATTAACACAATATGTCAAGGGAAAGTTGCAAGTTTAAGTACTTAAAACAACTCTGTTGTTCACATCTTTAAAAATTTTAAATGCCCTAAGCTTCAAAGTAAAAATTGATAAAACTTGAGAGACAGAACTCATTGCAATTAGACCCAAGAAATAGAAAGGGAGAAAATAAATTATTCACATTCGATGTAACTACTTACATATTAGGCCAAATGTAGCAGCTGTTGCAGAACCAGCTGCAGCAACATTGAAAACATCATGCACACCACGCTTCGCCGCGAGCAGATTTTGTAGACCATAAAATGCAGCTGTAAACATCCCAAGGCGCACACCACCAACTATTGAGCCCCGTGTAACTCGGATAAATCTTTTCTCCATCGCATCTCTGATTAACCTATATTGTTCACGCTTATCAGGTGTGCTACCAAGCTTCAATGTAACTTCTGCATCCTTACTCTGTCAATTGCCATAGTCCTCTCAAATTTCATCCACTTGGAAAATTTTAATTTGAAGAAACATAAATAGAGAGTCATTTCACAAATGAAAATTACAGATGATACTGAGTATATTGAGCGATGCAACTAGCATTTCTGCATTTAACATCTCCAAGTATTTGTCTAACCCCTTTTTTCTTTCCCCTTCTGGGGAACTCTCTTGTTTGTACAGCCTTGGATTTAAATGTAAGAAGTCAAAAAGATTCACATGATAGAGACGCTTTTATTGTTTATTTTTGCTTGAAAACTCATGAAAAAGATTAGGTTTGAATAATAAATAAAACTCCTTAGGTGCCTTTGTCACACAAAAAAGAAGTCTACTACCATGAAAACTTTAGATACATAAAAGAAGTCTACCCTTTTGGTTTCTTCAAAGTAGCAGCACCATGATCTATCGTTTTCAAGCTAAGCATTCTCTTCCACAGTTACAATCGTCATTTGTTGCCAGTTAAGCATACTAGGATTACTCACTACTCTTAATGCAGGCAGTGATCAATTTGAGAGTTTCCATGAAATTACTCCAACTAGCACCTCCAAAATATTTGCATAACTAAAGAACTAAAGGTCTGAATAACAATGATATCAAGGAGCACAGTTTTTCATTCACTCTGTCCCACCGTTGTTTCATTTCTTCACATCTTATTAACATCCAAGCAGCAAGAAAAACGCAAAGAACACAACTTCTAAAGTGCAATTACAGTAGAACATTTAAGGAGTTCACTTTTCTTTTACGAAATTCACTTACCACCGAAGCCGCCGCTTCTTTGCTTCCTCCATAAAACATGCCTGCAAACACTCCAATAGTTGTTGCCGTACCCCAGTTCACCGTTCCCGGCAGTCGTTTAGTCCCCTGGTGAAATGGACAATAAGAAGTGGCCTTTAAGTATGTAGTACATTGATCAAGTGCGTGATCAGAAAAACCGTTTCTAAACCCAGAGAATCGTCAATAAACGAAAATTTAAAATGAGAATTTGTATTGCCTCGTCAATACGAAAACTTCGAATAATTTTAAAGAAAAACCTAATTGAACAACCGGGTAGCTGGATGATCGCAAAAGAAACGGCCTTAAGATGATAAAATTGTAAAAGACGAGAAATGTTAGTTCTAAGAGATAAATTCTTACACTCGAGGCCGTTTCTTCGGATTTCTCAGCTGCTTCCATCGCCAAATAGATCTGTCACTCTAAACTTGAATCAAATGGTAACTCCACTATACCGACGGCCAGCAAAGCATTGATCGCCGGCAGAAAATCCTTTCTCCGTCTTGTCAATAGAAAGAAATGGAAGCTCAAGTACGATTCAGACACTCTCAGAAGTCATGAGCCGAGCTTTGTCCGATGAAGATGCCGCCAGGGGCGGAGATGGTTCAGCCGAGTCGCGCCGTTAATCGAAATTTCATATTCTTTTATGATTATTATTCTTTTTTTTTTTTTTAAATACCCCAAGCCTACCTTATTAGGGCATCTATCTATTTATATGAGATTTAAAAATATATATTAAATTATTTTGTGTTCTCTATATTCCCATTTTCTTTTTGTACATCTGGTCCTATATTTTATTTTATTTTATTTTTTTTGAGTTCAATCATATAAAAAGTGTAATTCAAACTCACATTTTTTTTATTGGATTGAAGTATACTTCGTTTAACTTCTTTTTTTTTTCATCTTTCAATCAACAATGTTTTTAGAAACGTTGGTTGATATTTCATCCAAATTGGTAAAACAATTTAGACTGTATTTTTCTTTATATCCTCATTCCAATATTTTAAAAAAAAAAACATAACTTTTTGTTTGGACACAGATGTTCATATCACTTTAGCTAAATAGTAAGACAAAGCAAGCATCATATTTTCCCCCAAGTAAATAGTTCATTATCATTTAATTGGATATCCACACAACGAATTCAATGCATTTATAAGATTATTAAAGTGTATAAAGAACTAATACTTAATTTTGTAAGCTTTTTTTGTTAATTTGGAGGGATTCAAATTTTAATTTTAAGATATATTTCACGAAGTTTAAACCCGTTTTGGTTCAGTCGCATCATTTCCATCTTTTTATTTGAACTTTTTACTTACAAAATATTTCGTATTTTTAAATTTTTACCATATATAGAGTTCGCAAATTTCAACCTATGACTTTTTGATTAGAGAGATAGTAATAGCTCGGTTTAATAGTAATTTGCATTATGCAGATAAGGAATTAAGATGGATCGAGTAACTTTTATTAGAAGCATATGAACCTAATTTAAATACTGAAAGCTAACATGACAGTGATTAAGACAAATTCTATAGAGGTTCGAATGTCTACTCCAGTTTTAGTTCCAAAATTAATATTCAAATGTAATGAAAATAGTAAACAGAACTGGGAAAACTTGTGCGTTTGCGTGGAAATGATCTAAAACCTGGGGAATCTCCCGTTTCATGGGCCATTCAAAGAGAAAAATAAAAGTTGCCGATGAGAGAGAAAGTGAGAGAGCTAAAGCTAGCAGGATTTCAGAAAAGCAAAAAAAAAACCATCAACAAACAAAAAGAAACTACAAATCATACTCTCAAGAAAAAGCAGAAAAAAATCAATTCAAAATTACCAATTCCATCCAGATTCTTCAACATTACACATCTGAATAAAGTTGCCCCAATCATCCCCTTAAACCCGAGAGCAATTTCTCCACTATCTCAAGCAAAGTATCATTTCTCCAAATCTCTCATTCAAACTCAATTTCCTCTCACTTCTTCTCCATCTCCTTCTTCAACAATGTCTACAGCTCTCCTCATTCCCCTGTTTCTCTCTCTCATCCTCGCATCTCTTCCGTCGTTCAGTTCCGGAAACAACATCCACGCCGACACCTGCCGCTCCTTCTGCGGCAACATAACCGTCGACTATCCGTTCGCGCTCCAGTACGGCTGCGGCCATCCCGGCTACCGCGACCTTCTGTATTGCATGAACGACGTCCTGATGTTCCACATTCGATCCGGATCCTACCGCGTGTTGGACATCGACTACGCATACGAAGCCCTAACGCTGCACGACCCGCACATGTCGACCTGCGACACCATCGTCCTCGGCGGGCGAGGCAACGGCTTCGACGTCGAGGAGTGGCGAGCGCCATACCTGAATCCGACGGCCGACAACGCGTTCCTCCTCATCGGATGCTCCGCCGAATCGCCGCTCTTCCAAGGGTTCCCGAGCAAGCACCTGGCATGTAGGAACATTTCGGGAATGGGGTGTGAGGAGTATTACGACTGCCCGGCGTGGGATCTGTTGGGCCACAGACGACCGGGCCGGGTTTATGGGTCAGGCCCACCAGAGTGCTGTGCCGTTCCCTTTGCGTCCATTAAGGCCATAAATCTCACCAAGCTTGAGTGCGAAGGCTATAGCAGCGCCTATAGCCTGGCCCCGTTGAGGATTAATGGGCCTGATGAGTGGGCCTATGGGATTCGTGTGAAATTTTCGGTCCAGGCAAATGAAGACTTCTGCAGAGCGTGTCAAGCCACTGGCGGCACGTGTGGGTATGGTACGGATGGTGTTAGACAGTTGTGCATGTGTGGGACCTCCAATTCTACCTCCACCTGTGATTTTGGTCAGTTTGGAAATATTATTTTTGTTACTCGTTTCTCAATAAACATGATTATGAAAACATACATTTTGTTTGTTGTTGTATTTTCTTTTTATATTTATCAAAATTTAAATTTACAAAAATATCTATAATTAGTGATTTATATTGAATTTAAACCATAAAATATCATTAGAAAATGTTTTCTCTTTATTTATATAAATTAATTTAAAAAAAATACTAGCTTCAATTATATTTATTACAAAATATTGAAAACTTTAAAATCTACAAAATATTGCAACTCTTTCATTTTCAATAATTATAAAATGACTCTCTTAAACTATATATTTTCCAGTAATGATTTTATTTTGTTATTATTTTGGTGAGAGGGAAACCTACACACTTTAATTTTCTAATTCACTACGGATATTTTTGGATTATTTTATAATCAATTTTAAGATTATTTCCTTTCCTATTTTAAATGTCTATGCATGCTCATAATCCGTATATTTTATTTTTTTATTAAATTACGTTTTCTTTTCTACATTTCAAATGTTTAAAATTCACAGTAAAATTCTATATCATATTAGAATACATGATTTAATTCTAATTTTTAATAAAATATAAGTTATATCATATAATTAATAGTTAATATGACTCACATTTTATACTTGTATATTATTTATATAATTGTAAAATTTTTATGACAAAATAAATCTATCATTTTCAGTACCGCATAAAAAAACCTACTACAAATTTAGCTAATTTTGTCAAAGAGTTTACTATTTAATTAATATTGTAAATAAAATAAATTAAAACAAATCAAAAGCGTACCTGAAAGTGACAACAAGCATGTGATTTAAAGTCTAAGTAGATAACTGAACCTTTGTAAAATTTATAAACTAAATATATACAATACTCAAATAATTAATATAGATTTGTAATTTGATCTCACAAAGAAACCTAGACCTCATTATGCGTTTGCCAAACCCAAATGATTTAGATTCATTGTAATTTATAAACTAGCTTCCAATCTCACCCCAAAAAAATCACTGTACTTTCTTTGGCATTTGTTTTTTTAATCTCCTAATTATTTGTTTGTATTTATATATTTTTTAATACATAAATCTCTCTTCATATTTATTGTATTTGTTTAGATTATAAATCTTATAATATTAGTATTTTTAAACTATGGATTGTGCTTTTCTACATAAATATTTGAAAAATGGGAGGATTTGGATTCTTTTGACTTTTGAGGACGGTAGTTTATACCCATAATTGAGCTATTCAATATCTTTATACTTCATGTCATTATTTCGTAGTACTTCAATAATTAATATAGGCCTGTTTCTAGTATTTCATACTAAATAATCGAGATATGCAATAAATATAGTTGATGTATTTCTGTTTTTATTTACTTTAGATTTTAAAATATTACATTATAAATATATGGACGTGAAAAATCAAGCCTACAACTCTAGAGAAATAAAGATGCCTTAACAATTAATTTTGTACCTTCACTATACTTTTTATTTAAGTATTAAAATCCAATTTGCAGTTACGAGCTCATTGTCAACGAGAAGGACATCATGGACAATAATGAAAACCATGTTAGCAGGTAAAATATGCAATTAAAATGATCTGCTTTACCTTTTCATACAAGAATGGCCTAAGAAAAAAAAAGAGAGCTTTTTTTTTTTTTTTTTTTTTTGG
>JAOANK020000018.1:4791602-4832044 GCA_026257165.2 Telfairia occidentalis | reverse complement strand
GAAATTAAAATAGACATTTTAAAAATTTAATGAACAAAATAAAATAAATTTAAAAGTTTAGAAACCAAAATGAGATTTAAACCATCTATTTATTTATAAAGGCATTTAAGTGAACAAACAGCATACAGACAAGGAAATATTGCTCTGTATCCTGGGTGGTTTTTACCTTTTTCCTTTTTTGTTTTGTTTTCTAGTACATATGAAAAGGCCTATATTTGAAATTGAAAAAGAAAAGAAAAATATAAAATATTTTATTCTCATTTATCTTCTTGAATTTTTAAAATTAAAAGACATATTATATATAAAAGTTACGCAGGTAAATTTTGCTCATGATTTTAAACGGGAGGTATTTACATAGCATGTTTTTTTTTTCAAATATAGCAATGAAGTTTAAAATTCTACAAAAAAAAAAAAAAAGCATAATAAAAACCTACTTTCGATTGAAATAAAAATATATAAGAAAAGTCAAATTTATGTCATATTTATAAAAAAACGATAAAGTTATAACATGTTTACAATTTACAAATACATATTAAATCTGTGCTATTAAGTGGATTTTCTGATTAAACTAATCATGGTAAAAAGAGCTTATTGATGAGTCAAAATACAAATTTGCTGTCTATTCTTTTAAACATTTCAACTTAATTTCTATGGATTTAGTATCAATTTTGTTCTAATGGTTCTAAAATTTTTAATTGCTTTCTATGGTTTGATTAAACTTGATAAGTGGTCTCTAAACCGTATTTTATCGAACTAAAACCCAACTCATTTTTACTCTTTGGACCTAAATCCCCAACTTAAATAGGAAACGTGGCATGTTGAAAACAATAGATACAATTCCTTAAATTCGACAAAGTCATAAAAAAGGAATTAAAGCTTGGTTAACTTATAAGTTTAGTTTTGGAACTTTAAAGTTTGTGTTGAATATATTTTCATATTTAAAAATGTGTCAAATAAGGTTTAGATTTTCAATTTTGTGTAATAGGTTTTTAAACTTTAAAAAGTATCAAATATCTATAACTTTAAATTTTGGAATCTTATGAGGTAAAATTGAAAATTTGAGATCTTATGTGACACAAAATTCAAATATATGTCTAATAGATCATTAATGTTTAAAAAAATGTCAAATATGTCGGAGATCCATTAGATACAAAATTTAAAAATTATAAATTTATTAAAAAATTTTAAAACTCAAAGACTTATTAGCTACAAAATTAAAAATTTAAAGACCTATTTAACACAAACCTTAAAATTGATAAACTATACTTTAACGTAATTTTGAAACTTGTCAAATTTCATGGTTGAATTAATATTTTGATTCGTGACTTTAACGTAAAAATGAAACTTGTCAAACCTCAACAATATAGTGGTGAAAAATAACATATTGGACATACAAATATATAATACCTTAATTAATTGAGTCGTAGTCTCGAACTCACAAATTGACAAATAAGACATATAAAACAACAGAGATAGTTTAGTATGAATCTAGTTTTCTTTATGTACATTTCTAAATTTGAAAGATTAACTCATACATAATAAATAAGACATCAAGTAGGTCAAACGGAACATAACTCGATACTGTCCAATCAAAGAATCGTGGGTTGGAATTGAATGGCTACTTCGATACGATGTGGGACTAAAAAAAGATGTGGATGGTTGGATTTTACATCCCAAATTAATGTACTACGAAAAAGAAAAATGTCTCACAACAAAATGTGCAACTGCAAGCAGTTAAAATGTCTGTCGTCACTAAAAAATTACTGAAACAAAAGAGATTCGGAAACGGATGACAAAACCAGCGCAGGCAGCGGGGTGGGGCCGAGCGGCGAATTCGGAACTGAACCACGCGACGAAACAAGTTCGCCTTTAGTTGAAATAGTCGTCCCGTCGATCTTCACAGGGCCCAAGCCTGGTTCCAGTTTCCACTTCATTTCAATGGCATTTTCCTTCCGCCTATCTCCAATTTCCTCGCCTACTTTCACTTCCCATTCTGAAGCAGGCCCTCTGTCTTTTACTACCTTCCATTCACTACATACTCAAGAAAGGCGAAGCTGTAACAAGTTCCCGGCTCTGAATTTCCAGCTTCCGCCCTCGATTTTGGCTTCAAGAACGGTGGCCGCCACTGCTGTGTCACCAGCAGCTGTTGCGAATTCGGGCGTCTCAATTACTTCGTTTAGTAAAGTATGTTATGGGTTAAGTTGTTTTTCCCCATCTTCATTTCCTGGATTGTCCACGTTTGGGAGTCTTTTTCTTTCTCATACAGCTTTCTCCTTTTAAATGTTGGCTTTTAACAGTTGATAGAATCTTTGATTGATCGCGTGGATTTGTCGGAGGATGAAGCGGAGGCGTCTCTCCATTATCTTCTTACTGATGCCAGCGAGGCATCAATTAGTGCTTTTCTTGTGTTACTGAGGGCCAAAGGAGAGACTTATGAAGAAGTGAGTCCCTCATTTGAACTACTTTTTGAGTGTGTGTTGATCAGTGTTCCAAAGAATGAAAGTATGGTTAAGACGTTGTGAATCATTGGCATTTTTTAAATACTTTGTGTAGGTGTGGTATTTGTTGTTTCAAAGAACAAACATATAGTTTAGAATCAGATTATAGGACAGCAGAGTAATTTCCATAATCAGCCAACCCTTAGGAATATGTTTAGAGGATTTGGACTGTCGAGATGTTTGTTTGTTTTTGTCCTGTTTTGTATTTTCCCTTTAAATAAGGAAGAAGACCTGGGTTGCTCAAACCTTTCATTGCGAATGTTAAGACCCCACCCCTTTTATTGTGAATGCTTAGTGTAAGAACAGTAGAAACATTAATGAGTAATTGAAGATGGAGATAAACATGAAAGGAGGAATTATTTGAAAGCACGTTTGTTATTAAGCAGATCGTGGGACTTGCAAGGGCGATGATCAAGCATAGTGTGAAGGTGGATGGCTTATTTGATGCCGTTGACATTGTTGGAACAGGTGGTGATGGAGCAAACACAGTAAACATCTCAACTGGTGCTTCAATACTTGCTGCAGCATGTGGCGCAAAGGTTGCAAAGGTGAGAACAATATTGTTTGGTGCACGCGTGATGCTATTATTTTTTGAAACATATTTGAAAAAATATATGCACTAAGTGGAGATAACAGTTAACAATTGCTTATATTGCTGCAGCAAGGAAACCGTTCAAGTTCTTCTGCATGTGGAAGTGCTGATGTCTTAGAAGCATTGGGGGTAGTTATTGATTTGGGACCTGAGGTTGGTGCCTTTCTAACTTGGTTTAAAACCTTTTACTGATATAATGTGGTTGTTTGTTGACTAAACTATATAGATGCTTATACTATAATAATATGCTAATGTTGACATAACAAGAGGATGTCAATAAATTGACAGTGCTGTACGTCGCCAATATTGGTATACTATCACATAGCCCCAAACTTCCTAATCAGTTAATTGCTATTGTAAATTGAGAAGAATGAAGATATTATTAAACATGCGTCTGTCATCCTTGGCCATCATATTCGTTTCTTCCTTTATTCCTTTTTTCTTGTGACCCGGTGAGTACTCTGTTAGGCACTCTTTTTATAGATTGCCTTCTAAGACATTACTAAATTTGTCATATAGCACGGGTATTATCTGTGATGAGAAAAGTGATGCAAAAATTCTCAAATCACAATGGCCTTCTGTTTCACTTAACCTGGGTGGATGGAAGAGTCAAGACGCATGAGTGTCATATTATTCTGAGGACATAGTTTATATATCATGCTAATAATCCCGTTGTTCTTGATCTCTTGAAACAGGGAATTACGAAGTGTGTTGATGAAGCTGGAATTGGCTTCATGATGGCTCCCAAATACCATCCTGCAATGAAGATTGTCAGTCCTGTCAGGAAGAAGCTAAAAGTAAAAACTGCATTTAACATACTGGGGCCTATGCTTAATCCGGCTAGAGTTCCTTTTGCTGTTGTTGGTGTGTATTATGAGAACTTGGTAAGGGTTTTCTTGGCCCTCTCGGGCTTAAGTCCTGACTTATAATTTCATTCCTCCATTCTCTTAAAAAGGGGGTGCATTTATTCTTCCCCATATTTATGTATTCTTAATTTGAATGGAGTATTGTGTTGCTGAATAGCTTTGTTGACTTTAATGCAGTTAGTTTTCCGTCAGTTTCATACTTTTGAATTAAGAGCTTTAACAATTGTCATTCAGCTGTAATAAATGCAGTCTTGAGCGAGTAGTTAGTGACTTTATTATTTTAGGGATGCCATAGTATAGACTCCAGAAAAGGTGATCTGCATCCCTGTCTTTTACTGGAGCAGCTATTTGTCAGCTACTGTAAGGATTAGGCTAGACCTTTCAATTAACTACTTGATGCAGATATATCTTGTTTTATTTGTATTTAATTCATCAACTTCGCGTTTGAATGGGTTGTGCAGATGTATTTAATATGGAATAATGTTATCTTTTTGCTTAGAAGCATTGTTTCGAGAAAGTTTGTAGTTCCCTTTTGGTCTCTTTTTCTATGATGCATTTAGTTCAAAACTTTTTATGTATATCTTTGCAATACCAATTTCTGGTTGGCTATCCTTTCTACTTTCATCTGTGAGCATCTTGTTCATTAAACTGTTTGGATGGATAGGTCTCCAAAATGGCTAGAGCATTGCAACTGTTTGGCATGAAAAAGGCATTAGTAGTTCACTCTGAGGGTTTAGATGAGATGAGTCCCCTTGGTGAGATTTGCTTTTTAAATTATATAGACACGCGTGGTCAAATATCCTGCTCTCTCCATGTTGGGGCTTTGTATACAATTCGTTTCTTACTATTGTGTATATGTGTACAGGACCAGGACTAATTCTAGAAGTAACACCCGAAAAGATCCAAAAATTTGCATTTGATCCACGTAAGAATCTTTAATGTCTATGTTAAGTTTCTCATAGTATGGGGATTGTCCATTAGAAAATTCTATCTAAAAGTCTTCAAAATTGTGCAATAGTGGATTTTGGCATCCCTCGCTGCACCGTAGATGACCTTCGAGGTGGAGGCCCCGAGTATAATGCGGAGGTCTTGAAGCGCGTGTTATCTGGGGAAAAGGGGCATATCGCAGATGCACTTGTATGTTTACCTTGTAGTGAAGTACTTTCTATTTAGTTGTGTTGAAAATATGCTGAATTGCCAAAACAATCTATGCAGATCCTGAATGCTGCTGCTGCACTTCTGGTTAGCTGCAAAGTGACCACCTTGGCCGAGGGAATTGAGTTGGCTCGCGAAACTCACCAGTCTGGAAAAGCCATGAAGACCCTTGATTCATGGATAGAACTCTCCAATGTAAGTCTAAGTAGTGTCTGTTTCTGAATTTCCATCCCTTCAGTAGCCAGTAGTCAGTAGTGTTGTGCTTTCTTCAGTCATCTCATTCCCAGCTTTTGAATGATTGCAGAAACTAAACGAAGTATAATATGCCTAAGCACTTGAATTTGAGCCGCCGACTAAGATTAAGAAGACCGAGAGCTTGTTTGGAAGATGATTTTCCGGCATTTACCAACTTTATCCGACAGCTTGAGTTGAGCATCCTTTAATGATCAAATCAAATAATAAACTTATCATTTTGAATAAAATATCTTTTTTTTTTCCTTGTTGAGGTACAATTGTTTTTTTCCCAATAATATGTAGGGTGTGCATTTGAACTCAAACCTTTTGGTTGAGGAAATATGCATTAACGAATTAAAATATGCTCAGTTTGGCCTTGTGATAGTACAGTTGAGGACGAGAGAATTTGAACTAAAACTTCAAATCAATTTAGATAGGACTAGAAGACTCAATATTATGTTACAACTCTTCAAATGTTAACCATGGTGAAGTATGTAGAAAATCATTTTCATATGTTTCTAGCGAGTCTGTATGTGAAAATATTATATTTGGGCATTTTTCTTAAGGAATTTAAGATGGTTGTGTTTACATTATAATAATTAATAAAGTTTTAGCCAAATCGAGAATTACTCAATTGGTTAAAAGCATATCTTCTTCACTAAAAGGTTATGAGTTCAAATCCTTCTATCTTCACATGTTATTGATCGTAAAAAAAGAAAAATAATAAAGTATAATATTGATCATTATTCTATATGATTGATAGAATTACATGATAAGGAACCATGTTTATATTTTGTTTAACGATTGTTTACTAAAAATACATCTTGTTCGAAAATGTGGATGTTACAAATGGAACGTGTTATATATTTCTTAATCTTCACTATGATATTGTATTTGATATACATTCTACATTTCTCACCCATTAATCATGATGATAAATTTGTTTGCTAAATGTTGTTCGCTATTAGAAATCATTTTAATAGAATTTACAAGGGTATAGAAGCAATAACATAATTTCATAAAATCATCAACAAAATGAATAAATTTCAACAATTTCATTTATCATTGTAATCCAAACTATGTTTTATTATAAGTTTCATATATGCATCTATTGAAACCGTATTTAAAACTAGCTCCCCTAAGAGTGACAAACTTGCTAATTACCTCAACATGACATTGTAACATATATGACGCCAAAAACAGTGACACACAAACTCTCTAATTTTCTTGAACATGACATTGTAATATATATGACCAAACGTAAAAATGTCACATATTTGACAAATGAACTTAACCTTATACCATTTGAAAATTTATAACCTCAAACACATTTCTTGCCTATTTGACCACTTGACCAACCCAGAGTGATCCATTCAACTGTAGTAGTAAAGAAAGCGAGAACAAAAATAATCCATCATTTTGTCCCAAATATTTTTCTAAGCAGGAACTCAACCATAACCATAGATTTCTTCAGCTTCCACATTTTGGATCATTCAAGAAGCCACATTAAAACGTTTACACTAACGGGTTTTGTAAACCTCAAATCCACCAACATACATTTGCTTGATCACTATCTTAAGAAGCAGTAAATCAAAGTTCACAGCTGAGCAGCAATGGCACCAGCATCAGTAAGAAGTGGCACCAACTGACCTCTGTTGTGCTTCTCTGTAACCGCTGCATGACACAAATGGAGTTAGAAGATGAGTAAAGAGTTGGGAGAAGCACACGCTGGCAAGACGTCGTGCAGATAAATCAGCTGGCCATACCATCGCAACCACCGACGTGCTGTCCTCCGATGAACACATTAGGCACTGTGATTTGACCTGTCCACTCTGCTAGGGCTGACTGAATTGCATCTCCATCACCTACATATAGACGAATTCCTCAATATAATGTTTGGAGAACACAATCACAAGCAGCTCAAAGAACTTGTTATGGGGGGTAACTATACAATATAGTCATCAGTATTCAATTTATGCTGATCATAGCAACCTGAAAACCAGGCAAACACACCCCTTATCTCAACCAGAGAAACAATCATTTTATATCTTCATGTTTTATCTTGTGAATTGATTCATCCATAATCTGCAATTAACGTTAATTACTGTACTCAAACAATGACGAAAAGTGCTGATAATGTAATGAGCATGAAAATGGATGAGACTCTTAACAACAGTGGAGGATGGAATCCCACATTTTTTTAGAGTAAATTGCAAAAGTTACTCTTAGCTTAATTATTTGGTGCAAGATCAATTTTTATTTCTTTCCCATAGTTTCTTCATTTAGCAAACTTCTCAATTAACACTAAATTTTTTTTTGATGCTGACACGATTTCAAAAACATAATATGAGGATAAATTATTTCATGTACTTGCAAGTAGCTCATCAGTCAACTAATGAGCTCATAAGTCTTGATCACTCGTTTCGTCAATATAGAAGAAAACCAAACAAAAGGGGAAACTCCAATTTCCAAGTTGAAAACTAACTAGCAAAGTATCTTTTAACTTCAATTTTCAGCTAATTCAAAATAGAGCAAGGACATGTTATGGTTAAAGAACACCCAAGAACAAATATTATAGACAAAAACAAGAAAATTGTAGCAGAATCTCAAACACAAAGTATACTTACTTTTTTGGTTTAATTCAATGACCTTATAACTAGCTCCAAGCTGGTTGAGCAGCTCCTTAACCCTCGTGCAATACCCACAATAAGTCTTACTGCCACGTGAAACAAAGAATTACTTAATCAACCTTCCCAAACTTGAAGCATTCTTCAATCTTCACTCCCAATAAAAATTAAGCCATTGGTTTCTGCATTAAGTTCAATTCAGAACGCAACTCAACTAAGCTCTCATCTAACTTCAGAAAATTACGAGTATAGGGGTTTATCATTCAACAATTAGTACACCTTGATGATCACAGGATCAAACTAAGTGTTAAAAAGTAAATGGTGGGGAGAACCAATAAGAACTTCACACGAGGAAGACATCAAGAGTCTTGAATTTAGGAACATATAGACCCCAAAATCGAAAGAGACAGGCGGGGGGGTTGTAATCAATAGATTTTTCACTTTGTATTGACATGGGAATTCTGGAAGAACTTGAAAATTCTGTTCTCGGGTAGTGATAGAACCTGAAAACAACAACGGGGTCAGCGGAGATTATCTTTTTGGCCTCGTTAAGCGCCATTTCCCGCTCTTCTTTACTAATTTTGTTTGAGCTGAACCACGATCCCATGAGCTCGCTTGATCTGATCAAACGTGAGAGGTTGAAGGATTCTTTGCTGTGAAGAAAAAGCAATACGTGAGAGCCAAGTATTGTTCGTGAAGAAATGAGTACGATGATCAAAGTAGATAGGAACAATTAAAGCCAAAGGAATAACTTCGCGTGGCCGTCCGAACGCCGAAGATCGTCAATTTTAGAAGACGGCGGTGGGGAATCTGATGAGTTTGACTACATTGCCCAACAATGCACAGCTCTAGATCTTGGACCGTTCAAAGTACTTTCCACGGTGCACATTGGTTAAAAAATTTCTTTTTTTTTTTCCTTCTATTTTCATTGAAGTAATAATTTGATCCTAAATTTGTATCTAATATTTTGTTGTTTGTACTTCTAAATTTTTATTTTAATTTATAGTTTTTGAAATTTATTAATACATTTAATTCCTAATCAATTTATTGAAGTTCAAATATCAACAATATATAAAATATGGAGATTCGAATTCATAACCTCTTAATTAAAAAAATATGTCTTTGAATATGTTGGTGTGTATTATAGTTCAAAGGCTAAATTATTATAAATTTGAAAGTACAATTCTTCTGTTAGAGTTCTTTCTTTTATTATGAAAAATTGGCTTTTGGATTTAAACTACAAATTGACTAATCGAAACGATATTTTCTTTGACGGATTAAATGACATACTTATATGTATTTTCTCTTTTATTTCTTTTCTGTCATTTATGTTTGAATAATCTATATTACTGGGTATCTATTATCTCACTCTTCCATTTTACAAAAAAATCAATTAATTTTCTATAGTAGTTGTTATTATTTTGATGTATAGTTATAAAATAAGATATTAGAATTTTTTTTTGTAAGTTGAACATTTGCAATGCTGTATTCTATTTTTTTTTTGTTACCATCCTGATCAAATAAATGTTTATTTTAGTTTATTTGTTTTTATGCTTAAACTTTGTTTATTTAAATTCTGTCACATATTTTTATTTTCACTTAGAATCCATCAGTTTCTTTTTGGTTGGGGGAAGGATTTCTTTTAAGTTTAATGCATGAGAATAAGTCTCAAACTCTTATACATGACCATACAAGAACATAAATTTTGTACCCACAGAATTCAATTGTCTGTAATCTACACCCCAAATGATCAACTATGGGATAATAAACCAACAGTGAATGAACTTCAGAAGACAATATCAATACATTTGTGTTTAAGTTTCACCTGGATGAAAAAATGGTTTCAAATTCCTTGTATAAGCCTCTGGATTTAGACCTGAAATCAGATGAACTTATGGAGGAGCTTCTGCTGCTTCTGCTCCTACTTCTCCGTCCCCATAATCCGCTCCATAGCGTACTGCTGCCTGAAGGATCATTTGAAGTCCCAGCTTGCTCTTTAGTGAAGCTCGCCTTCGCCAGCTTCCGAAGTTGTTTCAACCATGGCTTTTCATTACTCGAGCTCCGACTGTCAGACCTGTTCCTATCAGACGAGTTATCCGCATCCACGGTTTCGGAATCTCCGCTAAGGTTCACTGATAATATACTTTCCAAGTTTTTAGTGAATCTCTGTGAGAGAAACAGGAGGAGGAATCCAACAAAAGCCACCTTAAGTCCTGAATAAAATGAGTGCCCAGCAAAGTCAAGCTGCTTTGCCTGTTTGTACAATGCATACCATTCGTTGATCAGTTGTGGACAGTATCCTACAAGGAACATCACCAGCAT
This sequence comes from Telfairia occidentalis, assembly GCA_026257165.2. Taxonomy (NCBI): domain Eukaryota; kingdom Viridiplantae; phylum Streptophyta; class Magnoliopsida; order Cucurbitales; family Cucurbitaceae; genus Telfairia; species Telfairia occidentalis. The sequence goes on along the minus strand of JAOANK020000018.1, from coordinate 4,821,750 downwards.
CATTATTCCGAGTTTCGTTTGATCCCCGATCGAGAATTCTTTCTCTAAGAGAACTGCACAAATAGCAAAAAGACCGACTTCGCATGTGTTGGAAATGATCTCAACCAACTGAACTTTTTTCTTGATAAACGGCTTCTTGAGAAGAAGGAAAAAGAGCTGAAATGATGAGATGCATAATAAGGTAACTGTTGGAGTTCTGGAGGAGAGTGTTTCCTTGTAAGCACCAGCCATGATTCCAAGAACAACTCGCCTGATGGATTCGAGCAGCGTATAGTATATTCGAAGGATACCGAACAGCTTTTGGATGAATGGTGCTTCTGCATCTTCTGTTTCATCATCAGAGGCGATAATGCGATCGCCACGTTTGTGGGGATTCGCCACCGAAATCTGAGACAGCATATACTTTGGGGGGCCCCTCAAATCTTCAAACATTGGCCCAAAAATGATAAGGTAAATAGAGTTTGGCTGGTTTTTCCAAGTCCATTGACTTCTCTTGCCAGGACCTAACGTTACACGAATGAGTTCTTGATACCAATAAAATTTCTGACCTTCTTGATGAACTTCTTTGTACTGAAGTAGCTTCCCGAACGTGATTCCGATCGACAGAAACAGCAGCAAGGCTAGCAAAAGAAGTGACAGAACGCCGAGCAGCAAAACTCCAACTATTACTCCTGCAAGAGCTCCTCCTTGAACAACCCAAATAGAGATCAAAACCAGTTAAAATCTTTTAGAAAATGCACTCTATTTGTAAGTACATAAAGTAGAGAAGGCGGTTTAAGCAGAGGAGCGTTCAAAAGTTACCTCTAAATAGCGCACCCGAGGCCATGGACATGGAAGGCAGTGCAACAAATGTAAGGAATATCTCAAATCTAGGGAAGGTAAGAGCTCCGTAACTCCCCTGTGTGACATATATTTTCTTTCGACATTTCATGATAAAAAGGAAAAACGCGTGGACGAATATCAAACTTCCAGCAAAAATTCCTAACCAGAACATGCTTCTATAAAAATCTATCCACCTGCGAGGAGAAAACCAACAGCATATTCATCCGTAAGGAAGTTGAACCTCTGTTGAGTTTGTAAACAAGAGATAAAAACAAAATGTATTTAAAGATAGAGACGACACATCTCAACAATGATAATGGTTTCATTAGCTCATAAGGTTAGTCAATATATCGGAAATGATTTCCATCACCCCAAGAAAACAGTATATGATTGAACGAAATCTTTGACGCCTTTCGTTCATTTTCACCAGCATTTTTTGCTTGGAACTTTGACATTAGAATACAGACAATGAAGAACTTTCCTTTGTGAGGGCCATCTTTTAATGAAATGCTAACTCGTGTTTCATATTATATTCAAAATGGAACACTTAAAAAGTATGAGGCTAAGCATCTTGCACTGAACTTTGAAACAAACTTACCTGTATTACATGACATCTTTATGAAATCTTATAAGCTCTTATGTTTGAGTACATTTCCATTCATTTTGATCCATACTGAGAAGAAAGAACCATTATTCAAAAACAAAAAAGGCAAAACAAAAGCAATACTTACTGACTGAAACTTCCTGCTTCAAAAATATCATCAGCTTGGGGTTTGATATTTTGGCTCTGCAAATAAAAAATCATTTGTATATCAAAACAATTCCTATTTCATTGCCATCAGTGCAGTAGAAGATAAGTAATCCCTTCTTACCTCAAAAAATGATCTGTACTCCATTGGAGTAAGGGGCAATCCATATAGCTGATCAACCATAGAGAAGTTATTGCCTGGAACCTTGTTCTGAAGAACTTCTGAATCAAGAGTTTTGGAAAGATAAGGATTTGATCCAGTCAAAGGGCTATAGCCACTTAAGTTTGGATGTTCATGCTCATTTTCCCATGGGACTCTAAAATAAGGAACGCTCCATTGCAAACCCCTTGCAAATTCATAGTACTCAACGGGCAGCGTAACCGGCAGCCATATAGATAGCGCAAAAATCTGAATGTGGCAAGCAATTCTCTACATAAAAAAGAAGCTTCTTAGTATGTTGTATTGCAGTAGTCTACTTTGGGTATATACAGACATGTATATGCTAGTAACTTAAGAAGATGGTACTTTAAAGTGGTCGTGTTTGGATTGAACATCTATCCAAGATGCCAAGTGAGAATTTTAAGAACTTTTTTTGTGCTCATAACTGAAAATGCCATATGTACCACGATTTTTCTCTATCCGAATTCCGAACCAAAAAAAACTGTCTCCAGACATGTTAAAGATGAAGTATCTATTTTAAGCTATGGAATAGAATAAAGGGATTCAATCGTGCGAGACTGGTACAAAATTACATACGAAAATATTTCTTGTAGGATTATATGTCAGGGAAGAAGATGCTCTTGTGAATACTCCTTCTGACTGAAGGCCAGCTGTTGATACAGTGAGTAGTCCTGCTGCAAGGGATGTTGCCGTAAATGTAGCAATTGTGAACGTCGAAACCACAGAAGAAATTGTCGGTATAGAATCTGCATATTTTGTTCATAACATATATTATATATAACAACTGAAATAATTGAATGTAGGGAAAAGACATTTATCACTATATAGATAAACATATTTGAATGCTCTTACAGTGCCTCACTTGCAGAACATTTGATGCTAGATTGCGATTTCCAGCAACATCGACCGTCACATTTTCGGGGACACTGACAGTTATGACTTCATCCTCGGCTTGTACATCAACGGAGTAAATACTCCTGCCCATCTCGCGAAAGCTGGACCGTATAAAGAGTTTATAAGAAAAAAAGACAGAAGATAATCCGATTTCATGGAAAACTGAACCTATATAAACACTAACTTGCCTCTCCAAATGGCCTCCACGGATCGATACACAGGAAGAGTTGAAATCAAATACAGGCTTCATGAAATTCACAGTGACCGAGAATCTTTTTTCTTTCATCCTCATATAAGTAGTTGAACTGAGCATCACAGTGGGCCTACGAGAGTCTGAAATTCACAGTTTGTATTGAGTTTTGAAATTCTCAGACCGGTGAAGTTGATAAGTTTACAAGGAAAATAGAAAATTATTGCCATAGATGAAATATGAAGTGTTGCCAGTAACTTCCTCCACTAAAAGTATTGTTTACCATAAAGGAAAGTAACTGGTGAAAGTGGTGAAACAGGATTTCCTTGTTTGCTTATTATAGAGTTGGGCTTGAGGCTCACAGTGATTATTGCAATTCCTGAAATATTTGTAATCTGTACAAGAAAATTGAATATCAAGTGAAGGACAAAGAAAATAGTAATGACAGACGAACATCCGAACAGCGAAAAAAAAAACATATACAGCAAATAAAACACTAACCAAAAAGCTGAATCTACGATTTCCAAGGCTCCTTCCACTCATTGGAAGAAGAGTGCCTTCGCTTACTTGAAGAGAATTTAAAACTTCCACAGATGAATTAAGAACTGGTTCTGAAAAGTATAAATACACCTTTAAATTGTCATGTTTGTTTGTTGCTTGTACCAGTCTGGATTCACTGTTGAGCTGAAGTAGCATTTCGGGAACACGAGTTTTCAGACTAGTAAGTACTTTTCTTCTATCTGGAAAGTTCAAAAGTTTTTGTTACAATTGCAACAGAATACGAAAACGGAAAATAATGACTCTCAAGTAAGCTTACCAAAATGCACATAAGAAAATGAATTTTCTGTTCTTGTGAATATATTGCCTGCACTATCAGTACAGAAATTCTTATCCATTACTAATATAACTCTTCCATATTGAGTGGTGGATGGCAAGGCCACAGAAACAGAATATTTGAGGTTGGGCTGAAGAATTTTGAAAGATGATGGTATAACATGCCCTTCATCATACACCAATAGCTGCAAAGAATAATATTTTGCTTCAATATTAGATTTCTTTGCTACAATATTCTATAGTTTAACATGATACATGGGGTATAACATTATTTTATAACCGATTTGAGGACGTAAAGAAAAAGTTCAAGAACAAGAAACTGCTCAGCAATATCTATATCATTAAACAGTAAGAAAATGTAAGCAGCCACCTACTCACGTTGCAGGCCTGTACAGATGAACATCCGAAACCTCCACCACCATTACAAGGTTCAGAGAAAGAAATATTTACAGAAACATTTAAAGCATTCGTAAATGTTGCTGAGGCCATAATAGATGCTGTGGGGGGAACTGTATCTGCAAAATAATGAATAGCAAAGAAATTAGCAAAGTTCTTGGGAGAATTCTAACATTTTCTTTTAACAGTTTTCCGATGCTGTGTGTGACTAAGGGTGAAAAATATACAAAATTTCTACTTTATTATTGTTTTTTCTAACCTTCAAATGGAACATTTTGTTTTGAAACAAGATAGGAAAATTTTATAGAACAATGAAAAGGGGAGACAATATTTTGAGTGCATCTGTAGTGTGATAAGATCCAGATACATTATTGGTAAAAGCTTAATTATGATGATATGAAAAAGAAATAAATAGATTTTACATTTCTTAAACTTATGCAACTAATTATCAGTGCTGACCGAAAACATTATCCATTTCTTTAGAGAGAGATTTTAACAAAATTCTATCATCTTATGTGAAGATAACTGACTGATTGTTCAAGTACTGCAATGACTGCAAACAACAATGGAGATTCTTATTTTCTTACCAACAGTCCAGTTGTAGCTAGAACAGCCAACTCCCTTGGACAAATTGGTGCAGACCTTGAATTTATGTTCTCCATCCTTCAATTCAGAATAGAAAATCTTTCTGTCATTACAGTCTGAAGGGTGGCTGTTATCCAGCTGCAGGAAAGAAGTAGAGGAACACTTGAGTTTATTATCAGTTAAAGAAGGACACTAACAAGTGAAGATAAACATGAAGAGAACCACATTTGCCAATTTCAACTAATCTAAATCAGAATGCTCTGTTTTGATTTGAAGTTCAAATGATAGGCGTTACAAGAGCTTTAATCTAGGAGCTAATGCTTATTAAACGGGAGTCAAATTCTGAAATTTCCCCTTTTCTTCTCAAGCAGCTAGACTCCTCCATGATTCCATTCAAGGGATCCATCAAAATCAAGGTATCAACAAGACAAAGGGCTTTAACATATATCCATGATCAAAACCTTACCAAATCTTTGAAGGATTTTATGTTGCACTAGAACAATAAGAAATAAGTCAAATCTATATTTAACTGAGATAGAGAGAGAGAGCACATGAAGACAACAACAAAGCAAAAAAGCGAGCTAAAAGAACCGATAGAGTTGAAGGTACCGAGCAACTGATGTTGCAGTCCTTGCAATTATCACTATGACCATTCACTAAAATGTCAAACACAAATGTGGCTGACTTTAATCGTGAGAAAGCATTAGGGGCCTCCAAGAACTTCAAAGTGACCTCTGAACCATGGCAGCGAGCTCCAAAGAACAAAAGAGAAAAAACGCAACAAAGACAAACCAGCAGTGTTACTTTAAGCAGACCCATTTCAGAAAAGTACGAAGTTTGCAGACTGGGACATGAGGCCAGAAATCAATTGTCACAAGATGACATTTTGGAGTTATGAGTAAAGAGGTTGAGATTTCAGAAAAGATTATGCTGTGGAAGAAAGAGCTGTGAAAATGGAAATGGAGCTCGGGCAAGGAAATGGGAAGAGCTTACAAGGAATCAATAAAGGGTCTTAAAAAAGTGAGAGATATTGAGGAGGCTAATTTAGTGGTTCATGAAGGCTCAGTTAAAGAGATAGTGAACAAGACTAAAAGAGAATGACATGCAGCCTACAAGATAAGCATTTACTCTGGCTGATTTAGAGAGAGAGAGAGAGAGATTCCAAGAAAGGAGACTTTTTTAAATGAAAAATGGACAGAAACCAAGACAGTGAAAGAAGCACCATCGTTTTTTAGCCTAAATGGTGTTGCTGGGGTCATCCCATTTCATTTTCTCGATCAAATATCTTCACGGAAGTAATTTGAAACAATAAAAAAGATTATTAAACAGTTCAAACAGAAAAAAAAAAAGTTTTTTTTTAGTTGATCAATATACTTGCCGATCTTTTGCCCAGGGGAAAGAGCCGAAAAAAAAGGCAACGAAAACAAGAATAATTAAATGGTTTTAAAATGATTATTAGAGCAAGTACACTTCCACATTCTTAATTCTACAGAAATGCTAGGTTATTGCTATAAAAGATACGCTTATATACTCACGTTCCAGACTTCCAGTACCAGTGCGCTAAGTTGTGTTGAACTTGCAAATTTCAATGCGTGATCTCAAAGTTCTATAGTCCATAGAAAGAGTTCATGGAAGACTCTGTTTTTGGGATTTAAGAGCCGAAAGAAGCCATTTTGCTTGAATTATGAAAGGATTTCTGAGTTCCCTTTCATTTATTCTTAAACCCATTTTGAATGAAACGGCAAATTTGGGGTATCTGGCCCATTTGGAACTGCGAGCAGCGACATGACATCGCCATTAATTGAAAAATAGGAACGCAGAATTTAATAAGCAGAGAGAGAGATTTCAAGTCGGGTCTGTTCTGCTCGTTTTGGGCCCATTTTCAGGTGCATGAGAAAACCCCTGTCGTCTTGATGAATACGCTTGAAATTGCAATATAGTTGGCGTTTGGAATTGGCCTGCTTTGGAAACGAACGGACAAGCTCTGCTTCATTATCTCCTCTTTCTCACAGCCTCTGATTCATTATCTTCTCACTCTCTCAGTTTGGCTCGTGCTGGGCTTTGGATGAAGACTTTAAATGGAAACACAGCCTCATGTGTCAATGTTGGAAGAGAAATGGGGGAATGTCATCAGGCAAAGAGAAGGCGACAAAAAAGATAAGAATGTTGACATTAGGGAAGTAGACAAGCTGCGGGTGTGAGAAATTTGGGAGACTGTGGTTGGAAAAATCTAACCTTTTCCTTAAAAAAGGCATGCTAATTTGGAAGGTTTAAAGGGAAAATTAACTGAGACTGCAAAGAATAAAGAATATTCCAAGATTATCACGAATTTGATAATGGGGTTAGTTGTTGAACCCAAAAAGATGGTTTGGATGAAGAAGGAGCCATCTTGAGAGCTCAAACCGAATTCAAAACGAGGACGTGGAATCAGAAACATTAATACCATCAATGCGAGTAACTGTGGATTGTACGATATGACTGTCAGAATGTTTGGTCACTGAAGGAATACGAGGCCACAAAAGAAGAGGGGAAAAAACCAGCTTGGCGTCTCGAATTTACTTCAAAATGTGGCTTAGCATCAGAAAATTAATGGCATTGATGATTTGAGGTGCTGGTTGTTGAACCAAAAGAGGTGGGTTTGCGTATTTTATACGATAAAGATGTCCGGATTTGAGCCATGGCTGAATTTGGAAAAGAGAAAGGAATCCAGCTCATTCGCTGTTCATCTTGATTCCAGTGGCTTCTCTGTTGTTTCTTGACTCCTTTGGTGCTTGTTTAGGTACATGAAGTGAGGTTCTGTCAACACTTACTTTCACAACCAGGCCTTCATGTTCTTATTCTGCCCTCTTTTAACTTTGCTTTAGTGCACAATTATCATGTCAAAGTTAGTTAACGTGGACAACTCTTGATTGAATTTCAAGTGTGAAGTGCTCGAGAAAGCTGCCTTTGAGGTAAGTTTGATCGGAGGTATTCAACATAAGAACCCTGTAGAACTTTTGGGATGAAGTATTAAGGCCTAGAAAATCTTTGGTCTGTGAATGAATATGTACCTGACAGCGTTTTCAAGGTAATCCTAGGCGTGCCTCTACGGCGAGTGGTGAGGGGACTTGGGGCAGTTGCCTCTCGCCTTAAAGCGATCGAAGGGTAGTCTAGTACGGTGGAATCCTTGATCAAATCCATTTTGGTGAGTAGTCCAGTCCCAACTCTAGGCTGTTGTGTTGACTTGCTGCTTTACATTAAGAACTTCAAACTAAGAAATCTGTCACAGGATCACATCATCTTTGATCTGATGCTTACGTTGGTTTGTGTTTTAGACAATTTTGGATCACCGGTTCATTCCCTTTTTGGCTCCTACCCATTCCCTATTTAAAGAGGGTTGCATAACCCACAAAGGTAAGTCCTTTCTAATCTAAGGAGTGACACAAAACCTGTGATTTTGATGACTTGAACTAACTTACTCGTCGGAGCCACATCGGTGTTGAGAGCAAGGTAACGGAAACCAGACATACAAGCCGAAATTCTGCAATGACATGATTTTCATTGTTCTTGTAACAGCTATGGAGGAGGCATTCCTTAATGCAAGTGTTTTAAATGCAGATGAGTTGAACTAAAAAGAAATGCAGATGAGTTGCTTGGAAGCGATAGTGAACAAAAACGACCGAACCGATGAACCGGACTGAAAGAATTTGTGGACATCTGGGTTCTGAGATTTAAAAACTGAAAGTTTTCAGTTTGATTCGGTTTCCGGTTTAACAAACCAAAAAATCAAAAACCTGAAATAACCGAATCGAAGTCATCGATTCAGTTTCTGGACATGCCAAAAACCGAAAGAACCAAACCGATGATCACCAGATTCAAATGGGAAAATATTCAGTGCAGCGTCTACTTTTTATACTGTCAAGTCCACCGCTTTCAGCAGAAGAACCCAACTGATAGATATATCAATAAATGAAGCGTTTATTCAGAGATGGATTTAGACCCAAAGTTTCTAAATTTTGAAGAAAAATGTTTGTGGAAACCATGGAAAAGTGGGTCCATGAACTCGCATTCAAAGGTGATTGGAATGAGAAAGGATCTCCAAAGAATTTGGTTTTAACTGCAATTCCTTTTGAGCCTAAAACTGCTGTGAAATGGAATTTGGGATGTGGGGTCGATTGATGAGCATGGCTTCTCCAGAATCAGAGCAAAACGGAAGAAGATTAGCATTTGGCACCAAATTCTATTCCACTTCTGATCTCTGTGTAAACTAAAAACGCTTGCTTGAATGAAAGATTATGCAAATTGAAGAGACTTTTCCAACCAAGTACACAGAACCAGAAGATTTTTAATAATGATTAAAAAAATCTAAACTTGTGAGAGAACTAGTCTGAAAAACTGAAATGTTTTTTCCTAAAAGAAGAAAAGAAAAAAGAATTAACTGGAACATGAAAAGAAAAAGAACAACGAGATGGAAATATAACTTTGAAATATTAATTAAGACATTTATTCACCTGTTTTTGGATTTTTCTTCATTTGGGTACCCAAAAAATCTTCGCCTTTCCTCTACTCTCTCCATTTTTACTTAGCAAAAGGCATTATCATATCCATAATCTTGTTCTCTTTTTCCTCCAATGTTAAGTATTTTCCAGGTTACTAAGGTCTCTATTGGATAGATAACTGCAAAACAAACATGGTGAAATTCCAACAATAATCATACTGGGCAATTATGTACATAGATTTCCAGTTTATGTTTACAGTTTTTAGCTTCTAATATTCATCGGTAAGGAATAAGCTAGGAAGAGCTCTATGAACATATTTACCATTCTAAGAAGGAAAAAAAAAAAAGAGAACTTGGAATGACCCAAAAGAGAAAAATCAGAGAAAACACCTCTGAATCTAAAATCTTGCCCTTAAATGGAGTCTGAATCCATCTTGAGTTGGAAAACACATGGAGTAGCTGAAGATGGCTTATTCTTAGATGGAACCAATGCCACAGAATCAACTTTCCAGTACTCGCCTATTTTCTTGTCATTTCTGTGAATCCATTTATCCTCTTCTTTGCCATGTTCATTTCCACCTCCATCAGAGCTCGAAACAGAAACTTTTCTCCAGTTGCACCATATTCTCAGCATAATATACAGCATTATCAGGCATATAACCATGGAGGTAAACACAATAACCACAATAATGCCTGTCACTGCAGCCTTGGATAATCTGCTAGTCACTTGCTCTGCAGATTCTGAACATGATAAGAGTGGTGGGCCACATAGTTTATCATTATCCTTGAAGGAGCTAAATGGAAACTCTGAAAATATTGGAGGGATTGGACCTTGTAGTTGATTATCTGACAGGTTCAGGATATGTATGCTCTTCAGTTTTTCTAGTGAATTAGGGATTTCTCCCACTAGATGATTAGAAGAGAGATCCAATATCTCCAGCTTCATTAGATCTCCAATGGATGATGGAATTTCACCGGATAAGCGATTTTTGCTTAAATCCAGTGTCACTTGTAATTCACCCAGCATTCCAAGTTCTGGGGGGATACTACCTGTCAAGAAGTTTTCAGACAGTCTCAGCTCATATAGTTTGATGCACTTCTGGATTGTTGATGGAATGGAGCCTGAAATGTTGTTCCTTTGCAGATTAAGGACATAGAGGGAGGTGAGATTTTCAATCTCTAGTGGGATTATTCCTGATAAATTGTTGCTATGCAGAGAGAGCTTAAGTAATTTGAAATTTTTTCCAATTTCTGCAGGTATTTTTCCATATAAGTTATTGGACGAGAAATCTAGCTCACCAAGTGCTTGTAAGTTTCCGATCAGTGGAGTGATGGTTCCTGTCAGTCTGTTGTCATTAAGCAAAAAATGCTCAAGCTTTCTACAGTTGAAAAGTTGAGGGGACACCTCTCCTGTGAGATTGTTGTATGATAGATCAAGAAAGTTTAGCTCTTTCAATTGGCCGAACTCGGAAGGAATATAACCAGTGAGTCTGTTGTGTGCGAGGCGGAGACGCCGCAAGTTTCTGGAGTTGGACAATCTGGAAGGAATAGGACCTGAAAAACTGTTGTTTGTCAAATCCAATGCAGTTAAAGAAGCTGAGCCAGTGAGAGGAAAGATGGTTCCATTAAACCTATTGTGAGAGAAGTTTATTATCTTTAGGCCTTTGAGAATGGAGAATGATGCAGGAAGAGGGCCTTCAAGAGAGTTGTTATAAAGAGTAATGGTGCTCAATTCTGAAAGGAGCCCAAAAGTGGAAGGCAATGATTCTGAGAGATTGTTATCAGCCAAAGCCAACAACTGAAGGCTTTTGCAGTAGCCCAAACTTGCTGGGATGGGACCCCACAAGAAGTTCTGCCTTAGATGAAGCACAACCAGGTTCTTTAGGTTCCCAATATTCTCCGGAATGGGCCCTATAAAATGATTACCAAAGAAATCGATCTCCGTCAAGCTCGTGCAGTTTGTAAGCTCATTTGGTATGCTTCCTGCCATCTGGTTATCATAGAGGTAAATGACACTCAACTTCTGTAGTTTCCCTATCTCCCTTGGAATAGTTCCTGTGAGTCTGTTGTCAAACAGATACAGGCCCTCCAAGTTGCTCATGTTTCCAATTTCAGGAGGTATAAATCCAGAGAAGCTGTTGTTGTTGAGTACAAGATCTGTTAGGTTCTTAAGATCATCCAAAGCGGACGGGAGACCTCCTTCGAATCCATTATCAGAAAGATCCAACTGTTGTAGTGAGGAACAGTTGAGCAACTCCAGTGGGAAGTTGCCAGAGAGCTTGTTTCTGGCAAGAAATATCTGTTGAAGATTTGAACTTCTGGAGCAGAAGCTCTTTGGAATATTTCCTGTTAAAGCATTATCTGATAAGACCAGAGTGTTAAGATTCTTCAGCTCAGTATTTAGTAGGCTTATGGTTCCAGAGAGGTTATTTCTTGACAAGTCTACCTTCTCAAGGAGAACCAGTTGGTTTATCTCAGAAGGGATTTCTCCATTGAATCTATTTCCAAGCAAGTTCAAGTACACCAAATTGAAAAGACCACCTAATGCAACAGGAATTGATCCAGAAAGGCTGTTGTTGGCCAAATTCAAAACTGTCAATGACCTTAACGAGCCTATTGAATCAGGAATGTCACCCTCAAGCATATTATTTGATGCCACCAAGTTCTGAAGCTCTTCATTTCCGCGAATGCCTTGAGGAATAGAACCACTGAGCCTGTTCTGCTGCAAATCAAGAGATATCAGATGCTTCAATTTACCAATCTCAACTGGAATACTTCCATTGAATTCACAATAGCCGAGCCCCAGAACTCTCAAATTAGTCAAGTTTCCAATAAATGGGGTGATTTCACCTGACAACATGTTGTTACCTATTCTGAGAACTTGCAAGTTCTTCAAAAGGCCTATCTCAGCAGGAAGCTTGCCAGATAGATTATTTGAATACAAGAGCAGCATCTTTAGATTGTAGAGCTGGGCAAACTCAGAAGGTATGGAACCAGAGAGGGAGTTTGAAGACAAATCTAACACTTCAAGTGAAGTGACATGCCATAACTCACTCCACATGGAACCTGATAATCCAGATCCAGTAAGGTTTAAACTAACAACATGGGACTCATCATCCGAACATGAAATGCCATGCCAGCTACAGACACGAGCTCTTGGAGACCAGTTTTCAAGGATACCAACAGGATCAACCTGTTCTGATTTAATTTTCAGAAGCCAATCAGAAGCTGTCGAACCCTGTCCCGAAGCCACGGCAAGGAGAATGCTAAGAATGGAGAAAAAGAGAAGGAACTGCATGTTGTGAATTTCAGCCATGTTTCAGCTGGAAGAATTATATAAAAGACATGAGGCAACCAGCATTCCAACTCTGGTAGCTGGTTCTGTGTCTATTCAAAGAAGGCAAGAAAAATGAAAGGGATGATGATGAGTTGGAGAGAATATAGCATCTGCGGCTTTTAGCTTTTAAGGAAACATTTCTAAGAAACACTGTTCTACTTGATGATAATCTCAAGAGCTAACAACTTGACTATAAAAGCTATTTATAGACTTACAAGATAATAATTAATTAACTCTAAACTTCTAATTACTAAATTAATAAAAACTTATCAACTCAAAATTAACTTGACCACAAACTAATATATTATTCTTCTTTTCCCATGTCATATAGTTTAAATAGTTCTGCAAAGTTGGGCTGTTAAGTCAGCTTAAGAGAGTTCAGAATTAGAAGTTCCAAAAAGTAAAAACACTTCTAACCACCACCTTTCTTTGCAGCCAATTGCCTTTTTCATAACCTTTCCTAGTTCTTCTAAGACTTTGTCAGATTTTATTCTTATTCTTGTATTCTTTTAAGAAGTTCCAATAAAACATAGTCGCTTGTTGGATGGGAAACTCTGTGGAGATAACATATCATGATGGGCAAAGCTGAAAGCTATGCAAAAAGTTAAGAGGGCCGACCCACTTCTGCTTGATGTGTAAATCACAGGCGTGGGCTTTCCTTTAGGACCTTTTGGGTTTCTCTTTTCTTCAACTCTCTTTCTGTTATCATATTCAGACCTTTTAAAGGGAATGGTTACAATATTAGGATTTCAATTCAATTTCTATAGAGTAATCCTGTGTTTTGAAGTCCAAATATCAATATTTTTTTTTCCTGTCAACTAAAACTACCTACTACCCAATTAAATACAAGTAGAAAACAGAGAACCAAAACTACTACTATTGTTTTTACAATATTGGCCAGCTTCAACAGTCCTGCCTATTCAAACCCACAACAGAGCCAAAAACACCATGTGAGGTTTGGTGGAGTGACTAATATAAAACCAGCCCATTTGACATCTGACTATATTCAAGAGAGAGAGAGAGATAATTGATTCAGCACAAAAATTATTCTTTTTTGAAATGAAGCCAATTGGAAGAGGACAAGATATTTCCCTTCATAATGGGGATTATCCTCTTTGATGGGCAATCCAGAAATGTATTTGTTGAGCCATCACTATAAAACTTTTTTCTTTTCTTACATTGCTTCGTTTCCAAAGTTTGAGAAACCAGCAAGAAAAGTTAGTCAAAATGAGTTATGTGTTTATAAGTCACATCAGAAATCCCAGACAAGGAAACACAAGTTTTTGCTCACCTGGACCATTTGTTGCCCATATGCTTATTACCTACCTTTTGCTTTTTCTCAAGGATCAAACTCATCCTCAAGTGCTGCGCATGAACAAATTCTCTGAGATATGTTCATACCTTTGCAACTGTATCAAGTTATCCATTAATATTGAGATTGTACATTTCAATTTGTACAAGTAAATAGTTACGCGTATGCTTTCTCTGTGATAACTTGGTGATTTGTCACAAACCCATTGACATTTCTTCGCATTCAAAAGTCATATAATGACATGAACATATACATGGAGGAAAGGACAATAGTTATCTTCTTATGAAAATGATTGCCATACTATGTACTCAAGCAATTTAATGCTCTTCAACTAATTATTATGCTTGTTTTATCCATTTTTTTTCAATTGAAAGGAGCATCATCGAATCTTAGCTACTCTTAAAGTCAAGAAGATTTCGAAAGTGAAATACAGTATAGTGCCTTAAATTTTTTTATTTCATCATATTAAATCTTAGTTTCAATGAAAACTATTATGTTTGTCTGTTGTTTGATGTTTAATTTCTTCCATTTCTTGATTTTTGGGCAAGTTTGGGGGTTCAGATACTGAATGGTGGGAGAACTCAAAAAAAAAAAAAAAAATCAATGGTGGGTAGATATTAGTTTTATTAACCAAATTCTGGCTAATTATGAATTAGTTTTGAAAAAAATTGTAGTTTAGTTTAAAAAGTCGTTTTGACTTTTCAATATATTCAACCAGGTTTAAAACTTTGAAGTTATACTAAACTACTAAATATAGCAGGAAAAGATGAAAGAAAATTCGAACTCATGACCTCTTGATCAAAAAGATATGCTTTCAATCAATTAAGTTATGCTCGATTTAGTACGAGTTCCAATACCTAAAATATATCATTATGTAGATAATTTCCGAGCATGGTGCATTATTGAAGTCACATAATACTTAAATTTATGCATTTAACAATAACCGTAACTTTCAAGAAATAAACTATTCAAACTCTACATAATGGATTTAGTAGTTCCCTAGTCGAAGTATACGCCAACCCCAAAACAACTCATGTATATTAGAATCAGTTGACTTTGACCCTTATTATGTTAGCATGTCCTTTTGATTTGTTAGCCAACGCCTACCTGAAGGACTTGGGAGCTTCAGTCCATCATAATGAATATGAAACAATATAATATCAAAGGATTAATTTGGTAACATTCAAGTTGACAATGCTTACACATACATCACTATAACAGGAAAAATGGAAATTAATATGGGACCTCTTCCAATTAAAAGAACAGGAAAAAAAATTACATCCTCATCACAACAATCACAAAAATCAGACAACTCAAGTTGTTCTGATCCTTCACTACCTCATTAAACACCAAGAATACCCACATTAAAAGTGGTCGGCCAGGCATGCTTAAGTAACAAATCAAGCCTCTAAGATGATGTGCGAAAGAAACTGGCTCCAGCCTTTGCTCTTGGTGAAGATTTGCCTCAAATACAAACCATAGTCTAAATCAGATTAGCTCTCTTTAAAAACCTGATTGTTCTGCAGTAGTATGGCCATATTGATTCCACAAAATCAAGGTACTTCTCAGCAATCCACTCTCTTAACTCAATGAGCTTTCTTTGTGATAGTTCTTTGTAGTCTAAATTCTTAATGTTGATTACAGGTTGCAAGAAACGAGCTACGACCTCTTCTTTAAGTTTCCCTTGTATGATATAGCGATGCGCTGTCTGGTAGTAAGTGGGAGAGTTCCTCACTAATTTAGCAGTCTGCTTAAAGCTGAAGATATAAAGTGCACACAACCAATGAAACATCTTAATGTAGAAAGCAGTCATTAAGGGCCCCAAAATCCATAGAGGAGTTAATTCTTGTGAAACTTCAGCCCCATAAAACACGTTGACCGCCAGGTACAGAGGAACACTGAAAACAGAATGACACTTAGAATAACGAATATAAAAAAATTCAAGACAGGTGGTACCTAGTTTATGCCATGTATAAAATGTAGATGATACAAAGTATTAAATATACCATGATAATCACAGATATAAAAGAATTCGTGTGATGCAGGTGGAAGAGAAGATGGTATTGTCAAGCATGTTGAGGATGTATACTGTTGTCATAAATCATTGGTCCTTATGAATATTAAGGACGAGCATACTAGTGTCCTCAGTCTAAAAATGTAAATGTGATGAGAATGAGATTTTACTTTCATAAAGGAAAAAAATATCAGGCCCACCACATTTACATTTTCATACAATCACACTATTGTATTGACACTAGCATGCTTGCCTTAATATTCATAGTTTTACAATTTTGCAAATAGCTAAATAAATTTAGCATTAAATCCTTCTAAGTTAACCAAGGACTAACAACTTAGGAAGCAGGGAGGGGAAGGGGAAGAATTACAAATTTCAATGAAATCTGAAGAGCTTGACCAAAACGAGAGCATGGTCTTTTTATAGTTGAGAAACAATAATATAATGGTGTTGTCTTGTCTTTCAAATTGCTTTTGTATTTTCTCAACCTTGGATTCAGATGCCTATTTGTATACTTCTATTGGGAGATTAACATTTTTTCTTTCAACATTTTCCCTTATCAATGATAAGTTGTGTTTCCTTTGTCCAAACCAAGAAGAAGATAAATCACAACTTTTCATTTTTCTCTCTCCATCAATTGGGTGGGCCTAAAAATAGTGGATAGTCTTAAAAATGGAAGATGATTCAAACCCTCCGTTTCAACATGGGACATCTAACTCATTTTTTTCTCTATTGTATGACTCCCATCATCTCAAGCCCTCTTTGTTTTATTTCATGTGAAAGGTTAGTCTTCAAGAAAGGTAAATTCTTTATCCGGTAGGTCTTACATGGGAGGCTCAACACTATTGACTCCATCCCAAGGTCTTTTCTATGCTGCTGGGGCCTTAGATGTGCGTCTTCTGCAAGTGTCTTGAGGATTTGGAACATGTATTATGAGGGTGTCATCTCACGAATTCAATAGGGGATAGTTTCTTTTTAGATTTTGGTGTGCTTGTGGCTTGTAATAGATCATAGGAACGGTTGCTTCATCTGCTGTTTCGGGACAAGGATAACATGGTGTCTTTGTGCATGCAACCTTTCTAGCTATTTTGTGGAAGATTTTACTAGAGAGAAATAGAAGAATTCTCAGAAAAGTTGAAAGCCCTTCGAGGGAGGTGTAGCCTTACAACTAGGTTCAATGCATCCCTCTGGGTGTCTTTTGACCACAGAGTTCTGTAATTACCCTTTATCTTCTACCATTGATAATTGAAGTTTTTTTTTTTTTTTTTTTGCAATTTTTTGTTTCTTTGTTCAGGCTCCTTTTGTGGTGGGCTGTTTCTTTTTGTGTTGACCTTCTGAATTCTTTTACTTGTCCTAATTAAAGGTTGATTCCTCATTAAAAAAGGGGGCATCTATGTGTACAACTTAAATTAGATGGTAGTGTGGCTACAAAATAATCCTTGGTTAACAATGAAATACCATCTAAACCATATTACAGCAGTATGCGTTAGACAAGTAAATAGCTACTTACAATATTAGCAGAGGTATCTTCACCGCTGCATTAAGACCCAGAAAGTGGAACCAAACCCCTCTTAAAATCTCACTGCTTTCTTTTTTATTAGACTCTTGCTGAGTTTCTGACATATCTGCCGAGGACAGATCCTCTAGAATCCCATCCACATCTTGACTTACTGGTTGTTTGCGCAACAATACCAACCATTTCTTGAACAATTTGTGAATTGCAGGGGATGGAGCAATATCCTCATTTGCTCCAGAGGCATAGCAAAGTGGAACATTGTTTGCCTTAGGAGTTTCTGTACAATAGTCGCCATCTTTAAGCTTGACAGAGTAGTTCGGAATCTTAGATCCATTTGCTACCCCACCTGTTTCATCATCTATACGAGCACTGCTTTTGAAGGCCGAAACTCTCAAGAGATTAGGTCTTGGTCCACATAATCGAGGAGTCCCTACACTGAAAATAAGTTACATGAGTTTGTGGGACCAGGATACACAATACTGTTTTTAATGATGGTACAAGAATCCCCATGCACACCAGAGAAACTTCAAGGGAAAGCAAGCTACATGACTGGATTAATTCAATTTAATACTTAAGTTAAAAGTCATCTCAATAGTACAAGAACAGGAAATTATGTACATTCAACATAAACATACTTACGTACCCCAAAGTATAATGGCAACGAGCAACATGATAGAGTGACTAACCAATAAAATATGATGCAGAGACAGTTGACAACATGGAAATGTCTACTTTGGTCACAGAAGTGGTGACTGACAAGGTGAGTACAATGACATTTGACTATCTCCAATGGTCTTCAAACTATGATGAACAGTGCTTGAGGTTCAAGTTTAATTAACTATTAAAATTCCAATTTGGGAATGGTTTACGGGTCAAAGAAAATGGATAACTGATACAAGCAAAAATACTAAAGGAAAACCAATGTCCAAACAAACAAAACCTGGAGATTTTTAAAGCCCTCACCTTAAACAAATATTGCTCCTTAATGATGTACAGTGTTCAGCTCTCCCAACAGTGCGAACAGATGTTGCATACTGTTTTAACTTTAAAGAGCCATTCCAGGACGACAATCTTGAAGAAAATTCTCCATAAGAACCCTACAGCACGTGAAAAGTTGTACACAATGAGGATCACACGCGACAAAGGAAAAGTGAAATGTCAGTATAGAATCAGATGCATATGGGAGTCAATAACAAGATGAATAAAGGAAAATAGTAGTTTTTAGCCAATTGATGCTGTAGAACTTTGAAAACTTTTTCATGATTCTCCAAAAACTCATTCATATCTTTATTTTTAATCTTAACAAAAGGGTTGTTTTTCACCTCAGTACCAATTTCTTTAGTTATATTGCAAAGTAGTTTCCTTTATTCTTTTTGACTCAATTTTCTTTGCTCAATGCACCCTTTATTCTTTTATTCAAATTTTCTTTTTATATATAAATGAAAGAGTTACACACTAGAAATGGGAGGTCCTCCCTTTCTAAAAGTACAAGCTGAAATAGATCCAGAAGTGCATGACATGGGAAAGAAGAATTTGTATATTTTCAAGAAAGTGAAATACTAAAGAGTTTACTTTATGATTTCTCAAGTACCTGAGGATGATGGGTGATTAAGGCCATCTTCTAGACCTTAACGACCAAATCATCTAATCAATGCGCCTGATTCAAACAAATAGAATATAAACCCATCGTTATTTATTTTATGAAGAGAGTAATGCAATATGACAGAATTGCTAAAACATGACATGACAATATAGATAAACTATCTTCGTGCCTAATAAATAATTATAAACTCAAAAAAGAAATAAGATTTTATAACTTTCAGATGAAATGAAATCTATCCAGTATTGATATAATGAATGCAATTCAACACGAAGAACACAGTCAGCTCATAAAGAAAAAGGAATCACAATCTTCAAAGTTCAAACTAAGCATTCGTAGGGGAGTTGAAAGATTATGACTGTAATTACTAGACGTACCCACTGAAATCATGTAACTTGGATAGTGCATTAAGTCAACTACGTATCACGCATGCAACAAAAAGTTATCAAGTATTATTAAACAGAACCTTCGTATACTATGAGGAACAAATTAGAAACGCAAACGCGAACTGCCACCTCGGGTGAACAGAAGCAACATTCGGAGGCAGAAGCTAGGGCTTCTAGTATCCGAAGGTTAAGTGCATATAAGAGGAACGAACCTTATCCTCCATTTGTTTCTCCACACCCCTCGTTGGTGAATTAAAGAACTACCTAATTTCCAGCATTCACTAGGAAAAAAAAATCGCTACTTTCTGCTAAAAAAACATGAAACCGGACAGAATAGGACTTCACTATGCTGAAGTGTTAGCTTCCCTATCAATTTATTCAGCTACCAACAGCAATTAACCAAACGACCAACAACCAACCCCCAAACCCAAGGATAAAACAGAAAAGAAAGTGGCAAAATAATCCATTAATTCAATTAACGAAGCCCAACATGTAAAACAGCAGGTAATTCAAATCCCAGACTAACCTTTGAATCGGAATTCATGCGCCCTTCAATACCGGCGGCAGAGAGGATCAAAACAAAATCACAGCCTCAACGTCGACAATCAAAGTTCTGGAAATGGAAAACGCTTAGGAAGAGAATAACCGAAGGAGGGGGAGGAGGGAACCTGGAATGGTGAATTGAAGGTATTTGAGAGACCTCAACTGTAGACGATAAGGAAGCCACAAAAACAAAAACCAGAGGGTAAGGTAGCGTTAATGGCTCTTCCGAATGGGGAATGAATGACCCGTTTCGGAAATTGGGTTGACCGAACTGAGTCCAAGCTCCAGACTCGGGTTATCCCACCGAGTGAAAAGGGTTATCCACTTGGGCCACGATCTGTAAATTTGGGCCTTTTGCGGTCCCTTTGTTTATCCAATCATTATTATATAAATAAAAAAATGATCATTTTTTTTTGTTCATATTTCTATTTAAATAAATCATCCGTCAATTTGATTATAGTTGAATGAGTAAATACATATATTCTCAGCCAAAAGCTTCAAAGTTCGAATCTTTATTCTCATATATGGTTAAATTAAAAAATCCTTTTCTCTCCTCTCCTACATCATATAATTATTGAATTTATTGATAAAAATATTTTTTTGTTCGTTTGTAGAATAAATGATCAAATGTGTATCATGAAATAAGGCAATAGATACTATGTTCTTTTTCTTTTAATTTTTTTTTTTAATTCAACAACATGTGGAAGTGTGACTTTTTTATTTTAGTGTATATGCCTTTACTCAAGACTTTTCTTTTTCTTTTTATTTTAGTTTAATCACATATAGAAGTGTACTTTTAAACTTCTAACTTTTTGGTCGAAACATAATTAATTTTTTTAATATTATGTTTTAATCAATTGAACGATATATTTATAAGTTGGAGTGTTAGGGTTGATTTTAGATATCACTTTTATTTTATATCTATATAAAATAATATGACCGCTTTATCATGCAGTAAATGTTAATTCATATTTATTGTGAATCTTTAAACATTTTGTGAATTGTATCTTTAGAACATTTTGCACATCGTAGAGGCGCGGGTGATCGATTTGATGACCAAAGCCACTCTCTCTGCGATCACTCGCTTTGGCGCGAGAGAGGGAGAGCGGACTAGAGTGTTGATGGGGTTCCAAATTATCGTCTCAGTAAGTTTCATCTCCCTAAAGGTTCAGATACTTTCAAATCAACTATTTGGTTATAAAAGTCTGAGATTTTCTACGAATTTAGTGACTCGCCATTAGTAATTTTGAAGAAGAGTGTGCAATTGCTGTGGTTTGTATTAGGGATGCCAGCGTGATTTTTCTGTACGCAATTTTAATGGATATGCTTGATTTTTGATCGATCGGATTTCATTTGCCTTCTTAAGGTTCTGTTATTGGATGAACCCCAATCATGGATTTGGTGTAGCTAGGATTTAGCTACTGTTTCATCCGTGACCTCCTTGGATCTAACAGTTCAGTCATCTGGGCATTATGCTTTAGCTATAATTAAGTTCGTTCCAAAAGGGAATTTTGACAGAAAATTTTCAAGGAAAATAGGTTCCTAGGAACCTTAGATCTTAGCATGCTTTTATCTTGATGTTCAACCATGGATCTCAAGTCGCCTTCAAAACTTAAGCTGCCACCATCAAAATTCACTAAGCATAAATGGATAGTAAATATAACTGTTATTGTCGTAGTAACATTTGTGATTTCACGTGGTGCAATTTTAGCATTTAAATCTGGGGAAGTTTCTTATGCACCAAAAGAGCTTTATTATACCGTGGTTGTGGACTGTGGAAGCACAGGCACTCGGGTAGATGTATATGAATGGACATTAGGGGCTACGAGTGGTAGTTACTTGCCTGTTTTATTGCGATCTTATCCAAACATTTCAACTAAAAGTCCGCTTCGAAAGCAATCTTGTAGTTATCACTGTATGCAAACTCAGCCGGGATTAGATAAATTCGTCGGCAATATTTCAGGTATAAGGGCTTCTTTGAAGCCATTGATTGAGTGGGCAGAACATGAGATACCGGTTGAACGACACGTACTTACTCCTATTTTTGTTTTATCTACTGCTGGACTGAGGAGGTTGGCAAAAGACGATGCCAAGCAGGTTTTGGAAGATATTGAGGCCGTTGTAAAGGAACATTCTTTCATGTATAGAAAAAGTTGGATAAGAGTGCTGAGTGGCATAGAAGAAGCTTATTATGGTTGGGTTGCTTTAAATTACAAAATGGGGAGCTTTAGAAACAGTTCAAAGTCAGGCACTTTGGGAATTCTTGATTTGGGAGGTTCCTCATTGCAGGTTGTGATGGAATCAGACGGTAAAAGGGAAGAAGGGGAAGAAATGCACTTCATGAGATCAAAAGTTGGGTCCATAGAGCATCAGGTTTTGGCTTTCTCATGGGCAGCTTTTGGCTTGAATGAGGCATTTGATAGGACCCTTCTTTTGCTCAATCAAACACGGCAACTTGGAGAGAGTAACATGACTACGGTGGAGCTCAGACATCCTTGTCTTAGTTCAAGTTTTATGCAAAACTATACATGCAAAAATTGTTTAAGTCATAACAACACAGGACAGGAAAAATTGAAACATCAAATCCGTGAAACTGGATTTCCATTTTATCTGGTCGGGAACCCAGATTGGGAAAAGTGCAAACGACTTGCAAGGGCTGCTGCAATCAATTCCAGCACTTTATCTTGGTCAGAACCAATAGATGCTACAAAATGTCTTGCTAGCTTGTCATCTTCAAATGGTAAGTACCACCGTGTGTTTTACCTGGTGGTGATCCTCTTTTTAATGTTCCTGATTTACACATTGGCAGAATATAAATGTTTATTTTTCTTATTATTCTCAGAACTCGGGAGTAAGGTAGAATTTCTTATTATCCATTTTTAAATTAGTAGCCTGATGTTGTCAAATTTTGTTTAGCAGATCAAATAGTGAATGAAATACATAACTTATGTTACTTATCTGTTATGTAGATTACTACATATATCCCTACGTCCACTTGTTAGTTTTTAGTATATTTACACTCCTAAGAGCCATTTGTTAGGACTTTCACACTGAAAGGGCATTTATATCATCTGAAATGTTGACCATTAGCCCATTTTTATCAGGTCTTTCTTTTTTACACCTTATAACTTCAACTTCTTTTTTTTCCCTGAATGGAGAGATGTGAGATTCGAGATTCAAGTACAAATTATCATTTCACTTGTGTAATCGCAGGCAGTAATAATACAGTTGTGGCCATTCCTACCACACGTTTTCATGCTTTATCAGGGTTCGTTGCTGTCTATCAATCATTAAATCTGTCTGCGAGAGCCAATTGGACAAACATATGGGAAAGAGGTCTGGAGTCATGCTCCGCTTCTGAAGCTGATATGATGAGAAGTATTTCAGGAAACCAAAGTAGTTTGTGGCATTATTGTTTCCAGTTACCTTATATGGCATCACTCATTGAGGATGCCCTTTGTCTTGGCGATAAAGAAGTGATTTTTGGTCCTCCAGATGTCTCCTGGACTCTAGGAGCCGCGTTGATAGAGGGAGAGTACCTATGGTCAAGTTCAAGTACACCAACTAGAGCTGAGATTCACAATTCAACTTTGGGAAAGATTGAACCTGTATATGTATTTTTGTTACTTCTGTGTCTTCTATTGGTTGTTTATTATAATCAAATCAAGCTACCTATGTTAGGCAGGAAGGCAGCTGCGGCCGGGGCGTCTTTGCCCTATTATGCCAATCCAAAACACAGGCCGAACTGATTCAGAGGCGGTCTAGTTAGTGTCATTTACATTTGATTTATTCTTTAAGATCGCTGTTGTATCAAATATATCAACAGTATTGAAAAACATCAAGTGTATATCATAGACAGATGTTATAGGGATTTAAATTGAGAAAGTTCCATTTTTGTTGAAGTTTCCAAGACCCCCTAATCTTAAAAGTTTCCATTTTACGTAGTAGACTTGTTTACAAGGATGATGTGTTAGATTATACATGAAGTTATCTCTGAAGGCATGGCACATAGCATTCAGGACCGTATGGAAATGTACATTTACATAGGCAAACACACAGAGCCGCATGTAATTGAGTTTGAAATACATGTCATGTACAGCAAACTTTATATGTACAAATTGATACATTATTCTATTTTCCCCACCACTTCAAACTTAGAATGCAGCAATGACACTGGATTTACATCCATCCAAATCGGCTGCATCAAGATCGACCCAGACTTCATTAACTCGTCCAATCAACCGGAAAGGAGAGTTGTACTGAGCAATGGCGTATGCATATCCCCTTTCAGAGGTGGAATTCACCAATGGAAACCTACTCAAGCTGGCAGCAAGTTTCTGTGCCTCCTTTATGACCTTCTCATCCCTTGCAAAACCAGAGAATCTTCTAATTGCAACACAATGAGCGTCCCAACCATAGGGCTTCAGCTTCAGTTCAGGAAGGGGAAGAGGCGGTGTAGCTTGAAACTTAACCGGCAGATAGAGTTGAACAAAATATGAGGACGAGTGGAGGGGGCCAGCCCCAGGGACAATGCTTGTCAAGACAGGAGCAGTCATGGCAATCCTTGACCAATTCAGATTGGCACCTTGAATGTACTGGAACAGTCTGTAACATGATCCATACAAAAGGTTAAACGACTGGTTTCAGGATCGACCATACCAACACACTTTTCATAGTAACCTTTGGATATTATGTCTTCTTTCCCAAGTTTACTCTGATGTCATTAATGAACAACTAATCGACGAGGAAGTGTAAATTTGGGGCTGATGGGATTGAAATAAGTGGTGGAATGGAATTACCTGTGGAAACCATTTTTAGTAGCTTTCTCGAAGGATGGGTCCTGGACGGGAGCGGACATCCAAGTGGACTTTCTGTAAAATCTGATTTCGAAGTCCGATTCTGAATGAACAACAGCGTATTGGGGTGATTCGATAGCGATGCAAAGACTGAGAAAACATAAGAGGTTGACAAGAAAGATTGATAATTTCGAATCCCCCATTCTGATTCCACCACTCCCTCGCACTGCGAACTTCTGTTTCTCTCCCTCTCCTCTCCTCTCCTCTCACCCCTAAATCGGCAGTTGTCTGTAATTTCACGCCATCCACAGCAAGGAGACAAAGGAACCAACTGGGCCGTGTTGAAGTGTAACAACGTTACAGACCCATTAAGCATCGTCCATGGAAAAGCCCATTTCAAATAAGCCCAAGATCTCCCTCTCTCTCATGAATCACCGGATGGATGGTAAAGACTCTCCCAAACTTTCAAGCCCAGTCCCACCCAGCTTGGAGTCTGTATTCTGTCTGCTTGTTACGCTACGACTTACAAGTTACAAGTAAGTTTGTCGATCTTGCCGTTTTCATCCATTTCCATTTTCTTTAACTTTCACTTATCTTTTGAATTTACTCGACTCATAGAGAGTGGTGCCAGCAAAGGTACTAATTGATGAGCGAGAAAGTATCAAAATGGGCGAAGATATCGCCGGAAGGTGGAAACATAGGGTGTTTTGTGAAGATTTTAATCAGTTTGTGGTTGCCTCACAGATGTAGTTAGGAAGATGGGTGTTCTTTTTACTACTTTAAAGTGATATGTGAAAATGAATTTGGCAGCTATTCATAATCAACTTTAAAGTGATAATGCTTTGAATCAAGTACTCTAAAATTTTAAGTAAAACGTGAGCTTGGTAGAGACTTGGGATCAAGAGCGAAAAGAAGAGAACTTCTCGCCCACCATGAGTTTTGGGAAAAATTTTACAGTTTAATTTTTTATATATCTGTAACACTTCAATTCTAAAATTTACAAGGAAAAATGAAAGGAATAACTTTTAAATTTAACTTTCTTTACGCATATTTCTTAATCTAAGACAAACGATTATCTTCCTCCTTTATTCTTGGCCCCGCCTTTTCCTCTTCCCATTGACAGTCACCAAGCTATGATTGTCAATTTTCTTTCTTCGAAAGTTTATGATTGTCAAATTTTTGGTGAATATCATCATGTTTCACATGTAGGACTAACTGGAATTCCAATCATCCCACTTTTCTCTGTTTCAAACCATGGTAACATTCCTCATAGAAATGATAGGGATTCCATATTTTGTAACTATGTCTCCCCTTGCTGAAAAAAAAGAGAGATTGACTAGTTGGTTGTTCATCTAACTCTCTGTCTCTAACGCCAATGAGTTCACTTTCAATTGAAGGCACTAATTCTTGACGAGGAAAGCAGTAGTAGGTAGTCCTTGGTAAATATTTTCACAGAAAAAGCTAAAAAATTTGTTAAGGAATTTACCGGTGAACAATCTTGTAGTATAATAAACCATCTTTTCTCTAGTCTTGTACGATTAAGCTTCTTTTTCGTAGTTGGTTTTCCTTTCTCATTGTCCACTGTAGCTGGAAAATCATTTATATTGGTAGTTAATTAGCTTTAATCTTGGTATGTTTATTATCTGTTAATTCTTGTTTAAATTTCACTTCCTCAGTAGTATTCCCTCTCTGTTTTTGATAAGAGGAACCGGGAATTGGGGGATTTCAATTTAGATGAATTGTTGATACTGATCAGCCTATTGCTAGTGTCATTCTGAAACACCTCTCCAACATATCGATTATAGATGATAGTCAATTTTCCGAATATATCATAGCTAAACATTCAATAAGCTCTTGCTTGTTGTATATCCTGCATAACATATCGGACTTGTATATCGTGAACAAAACAGTTGCTAAACAGGAACATATTAAGTGCAGGTCTGATTTATGCAAAGCCATGGTGATCATGAAAGTAGATGACTTCACTGACGTTCCAGAAATAGACTTGCTCTCGGGTGGAGTCCAGCATCTTTCAGAGTCATATCCATTTCATCCATACCATATACTTTTCTTGGAAAGCTTGCTATCAACCTATAGTTTTCGATACCGGGCAGGCTGAGCGAATTGATGTAATTGTAAATTGATTTCACCTTGTCCATGCTTGAAAAGCTCCTCTCTCTCTTTTTACCATTTGGAAACCTTATTAGTATCTGGAAGAGGAATTGAGTGTTAACTAAACTTAGTTCAATTTTAGAATAATTTATATGGTTTTTGTGCAGTTATATACCTGGGAGCTAGGCTGAGAATTCTTTCCTTTACTTTCAAGATCCCTGTTTGGAGTTTCACGAGTAAAAGTAGATTCTTTCGCTCTACCCAGCCGTTTATTTTGAGAATTCAGCTTGAGCTTCTCATCGTCTGCTTTCTTCGGTAACACTGGAGGTAAATATTTTAGTCTTTCCTTTTCCTAGATCAGCGTAACGGAGTTGATTTATTGCCAAGTTTTGAGTTTAGAGGGGGTGAATTAAAATATTTGATTAGGGATATCACAGAAGAACCTACCTTATCTTCTTGAAGAGCAGCATGATATGCTCTGTCTTGCTCTTCTTTAAGCCTCCAATCCGCTCTAATCTTTTCTTCTCGCTCGAGTCTGGAGCTACCAAAAGCTGACCCCTGCTCCTCAATTGTTCTCTGTAGAATCTCCACCAGCTCAGCTGGAGAAAGTGGCCCTTCAAGCTAGTTATAGATGAAACAGAAGATCAAACTTAAGCATCATCTCAAGCTTTGCTTTCTGAAACTTTAGAAACTCAAACCCAACTAACCTGTTGCAGGACAGTTATGCTTTCACCTGGATCCGGAGCAATTACCGCACAGAATGGAAAATTGGTAGCTCCTAATGTTGTAGCCAACTGTAGGCCCTCTCCTCTGTTTGCAAGTGCTCCCCAACAGATGAAGTTGGCATCAAGAAACTGCACTGCTAGCTCTGAACTCATCGTCTCCTCGCAGAAAGAAGGCGTGAAAGGGTGATCTGGTGAGTGCAGATACAAGAACAAGAACTTGTTGTCATCTTCTGCTATCTTCATGGCTTCCATGAACCGACAGGCATAAAAGAAAGGGTGCACTGAGCCATACTGGTACTGAAAACTGGATAGGAAAGACCATTCTTCCGGTACATTTGGTGGGTCCTGCAGAACCTGATATTGGTAACTGGATGGCAGAGTCTGGTTTCTTCTTCCTCCGCCCATAGCTCTTGAAAAGCCTCCTAATATGCTTCTGGGAAGATTAACCATCCGTCGGACAATGCCATTGAAGGAGGCCTCGGCTAATCTTGAAGTTTCTCTCATTGTTGATGACATTCTCTCCAGAGCAAATTCAGTTGCAGAGAAGAAATATAACAAAATGATAAAGAAAAAGAGAGAAAATAGAGGACGGCTACTTAATCAACTCCTAATTTTTCTTCTCTTCTCAACAGGGATTACGGTTTTAGTGATGGACTGATTGATAATGGCGGAGACCTTGAGAAGCTTAAACAAGAAATATCATTGTCAAATATCCTTCTTTTCAGATACCGTTTACAAAAGAATCAACTGTCACTTAGAAGAATGTGAAGGCTGCTTTCTTTCTTTTAGCTTCAATGAAACTTGGATTAGATGCTTTGCTTGAAACAAAATCAACCGTGAATGCTGAAGAGATAGTGGATTTTATTTTACAAGCATAAAATTCTCAAATTCCTTCTGTACTTTTCATTACTCGAAAGTTCAAGAATCAACTGTCACTTAGAATACAATTGAATAGAACAATGATTTGCTAACAGTGTTTCTTTTTTTTTTATATATAATTTTCACATACAAATTTATGCTGTAATAGAGCAGGTATAAATTACCCAATCGTATATTATTCTTCTTTTTATAAGAAGATTGATACCATACTTCACTTGCTCCCAAGATAGGCCAACATTACAGAAAGAAACATGAACAAGATCACTGCGCATGAACCATGCCGCACGAAAGTTCATTGCTTTCTTTTTATTGCATGTTGCATGCTGCAATTAGTGATTTGTGACATAATCAGGAGTTTTCAATTTGATGAAAATGCAGAGATAAATATTGATCTTAGCTTGCTAGATCGATTTATCGATCCTCATCATGAAGGATCTAGAGTGGAGATTTCTTGAAAAATATTATGACGATTTAGAATTTATTGAACTTTATTTGCTAGGGCCTATGGGGATGTTACACAATGCCTCTGAGATATTATTTCTGAGCATTATACTCCTTGTGTTTTAGCCTCACTCAAACCAAGTTGGAATCAAACACAAAATCTATATCATCTGTTTACTTTATGCTGCAGAACATTTTCAATCACAGACAAGCAGACAAGAAATCTTCTAGATCTGTCAAAAGGAAGAAATTATTTTTATGTAATGGGGAAATTTTACCTTCATGTTTAGGTTGTGAGAAAATTACAAATGAAGGGATGTGATCAACTAATTCTTCAGCTTGAACAGTGATCAAAGAGAGAACTTTTTTCTGATTGACAAGAAATTTATTCTTTACCTACCACTATGGAGAATCCAATTCATATTCCTACCAGCTTTTCATCATTCCAAAACTTAGAATTTATGCTCTCTGCACAAAACATGCTTATCCAACAAGGAAACACATCTACTTTTGCAGTTTCAGTGCCAGTTCTTGATTTTATACCTTGCAAACTTTAGCAATATTCAAAGAAAGTTGTCTTGTGTTCAAATGGGTGTTTAATTAAATTGCATAGCTCTTGAGGGACAAGAAAAAGAGGGTCTTTTCTCTACTTTAAGCCCCAGTCAGAAGCTCATTTTCCTTTAGTTCATGATTGTTGGTTGCTGCATTTTTCTAATTTGTCAATTTGGGCGGCCAAAATAAGAGCATAGTGGTTTTAGCACTTGAGTGGATTATGAAACTGAATGAAGATTTTTTGTTTAATTTCGCGTTTGAGATCATTTTTAAATACATTTAAAAGCACTTCTATAATCCTCCTATTTTTCTTTTCAAATATACTACGAAATAAGCATTTTACTAAAAAACACTACTCTCAAAAGTACTTTGGTGCTTTTTGACCAGCTTTTGAAATAGATGTTAAAAGAACAAAATGAAGCATACTACCTTAGCACAGAACTTTTAATGGAAAAGGTTCATGCCCAAGAGGATGGCCATAAAGATTTATAATTTACTTGAGTTCTCCAATGCATGTTTGTTTAAAATCTTTATACAGAATTTTCTAATGATACTTCTGAAAAGTCACAGAAATTTCTTCTTTTTCTTTCAGAAAAGGTTGTAAAAAGAGCTGCAGTTTTTGTATTGCAAAGATAGCAGCATGTGGTCTCCACATTCAGATGATCAGCAGAGCTCCCATCACCATCTTCTTCAACCCTTCTTCAAGGTTTAGTGCCACTAATCACACTCCAACATCATTCTCATCTCTGTAAGTGGACAACTCTTTTCAAACAAAATACATTTCATACTTCAGAAACAAGCATCACTT
>JAOANK020000018.1:4765830-4784067 GCA_026257165.2 Telfairia occidentalis | reverse complement strand
CGAAGGGTCAGGAAGCACCAGGAGGTCGAGATATACACGTTGGTGAAATCGGAATCTTGATCGGAGCGACGGTGGAGCTTTTGGTTAGAGAGATATTTAAACTATGTTTAGATTGGTAAATAAAAACGATATCTATGAATCTTATCGATGATAGCTTAATCGACCTATTCTTTTTTGTCATAGAAAATAAAACAAGTCAAATTATAGCTATAATCTTGAGTAGTAATAATGGGTTTGTTGGTTCAAATAATAATGAAGTTGATATCAACTTAAGCATAACTTAAATGGTTAAAGCATACGTCTCTGATCAAAAGTCTTGGGTTTGAATCTTCATCCTACATGTTGTTAGATTAAAAAATAAAAAAAAAAAGAAGTTGATCGTGCTAATAATTTTTAAAATTTAGAGGTATCATATATGAATATTTAGATTATATTATTTGATGTTAAAGATGTCATTTTAAAAATCTTACATTAATTGAGAAGATTGATAACTAGTTTTAATGACAAGCCTACATCTTCATAATTGGTAAGTTTATGGGTAAATCCATACCTTCATATCAAATAAGATGCAAGAAATTCTCCCATGTAAGAAAGAATAGTGAACTTATTAATAGTAGCATTCCTTAACAACTAAGATTGTTTAACCTATTCATAGACATAAAGATGAATAATCGTAGTATTTAACTATTTTAACTATCTACTATAATTAAAACACATTTTATATGATCAACAATCATTTTTTCTATTATCAAAATAAGCCTAGCTCAATTGATTAAGTCAATTTTTTCGATATAAAAGATGTAGATTCGAATTTTTATCCTATACATTGTTGAACTTCTCAACAAAAAAAAAAAAATTTCTTCCGTTATCGGTCATTATTTGCTATAAACAAAGCAACCATGAGCATATTTTCCAAAAAGTTGTAGAAAGTTTTTTTGTTCTCTAATAAGTTAAAAGAAAATATAATATAACATTAGCATCGGGAGAAAAGCATTTTTACAGCGCGAAGCTCTGCAATTATGTTACGGAATAATGGGGATAACTGGAAGAAGACGAGTAAGCAAAGGAGCAGTCAGAGTTGTCGCGTTGAAGAAGTTGCAGCTGAGTTGAGGCGAAAGAAGACGATATATACGACTGAATTTCGAATCTCTTCAATCTATTTCCAGGTTTGTTGCCCTTGATCATCATCGTCGACTCGGTTTGAATTCCTCTTAGTAATGCAGCCACGTCCTTCATTGTAGGACGATCATAGGCGCGATTGTTGGTGCAGAGAAGCGCGATTTCGAGGACCTGAAGCATTTCTTGGATTTCGGCGTCGTGATGAACTTTAAGCTTTGGATCCAAAAGCTCGATTGGGTCGTTCTTGCTGTATAGGTGATGTTGAACCCATTGGATTATGTGTTGGCCTTCTGGAAATGAAGGATCGGCTGGCTTTTTACCAGTAATCATCTCTAAAAGTACGATTCCATAACTATACACATCGCTCTTCTCTGTTACTTTCAGCATACGACCATACTCTGTCAACAAACTCACCATTAGCCAAAAGTTAGGGTTAAATTTGATTGTTAACAAGGTTTACCGTACGAAAAATCTGGAATAGTACTCACCCGGTGCAATGTAGCCGTAAGATCCGACGAATAGCGGACTGGCCGACGACGAGCCGTTAAGATCGTCTTCAATGAACCTGGCGAATCCAAAATCTGTAAGGCATGCGTCGTATTCATCGCTCAGCAGTATATTATGGACCTTCACGTCCCGGTGAGAAATCGCCGGCACGCAGTCGTGATGCAAGTAAGCCAATCCGTCCGCCACTCCGATCGCGATCTTGAACCGAGCGTCCCAGCCGATGACATAACCCCCGGCGCACCTCTCGTGTAGCAAATCGCCGAGGTTTCCGTGTGGCCAATAGTCATAGAATAGCAATTTCGTTTTCCGATTCGCCGCCCAGCCGAGCAACCGGATGATATTCCGGTGCCGGATACTGGCTAGAGTGGAGATTTCGGAGGAGAATGCGGAGGCGGCGAACTTCTCCGATGTCTTGAACCGTTTGACGGCGATTGTTAAACCGGACGGGATGTTGACTTGGTAAACGACGCCGGATCGACCACGGCCGAGGATGTTGCCAGCTGTCAGTTTCTTTGCCACGTCAGAAATTGATAGGTCGAGCTTCTGATAGAGCGTCATCTCCCATTCAAGTTCAGGGCCACTCTCCAAGTCGCTATCGACGCAGTCGCCGTCGTGGTCCCCGTGGAAACGTCTTTCGGCCATTTTTTTCGATCCGAACGTGATGTAAAACGCTGCCATGAGAAGCGTGCAAGCTATACACAGTAGCACCACCACCGCCACGCGAGATGCTGATTCACGCCTTGAGTTTCTGCCGTCTCTTTCGTCGGTGCATTGGCTGCCGAAGCAGAGGTCTGGATTTCCGGAGAGGACGCTCGGAGGGAGTTTTTGGAAGAAGGAAGTTGCAGGCACTCGTCCGGAGAAATTGTTGTCGGAAACATTGAGTACCACGAGATTCTGCATGACGGCGATGGTTTGGAGGTTGCCGACAAGATGGTTGTGCGAGAGATCCAAGATTCCAAGTCTGTCTAAGTAGGCGAATTCCTTCGGTATTTCACCGTTAAGTTGGTTCCAGCTTAGATTTAAAGCGATTTCCAGCGCTGGAATTTCTCCCAGCTTCGCCGGAAGATTACCGGAAAGTTGATTAGCACTGAGGTCCAATAACTGTAACTTCAAGCAGGAGCCAAGTTCATTAGGGATTGGGCCGGAGAATCGATTGTTGTACAGAATGAGTTTGGTGAGTGAGCTTAACAGTCCGAGACCTGGATCTAGATTCCCTTCGATTAAATTATTTGAGAAGTCAATGATTTGAAGGGAAATGAGGTGGTTGAGACCTGTGGGTAAAGCTCCACAAATGGAGTTGGAGTGTATATCGATGAATGTTAGATTCTTGCAGCCGGAAATCTCATCAGGTATTACTCCAGTCAGCCGGTTCTCTCCAAGATCCAAGAAACTCAGATTCTTCAAATTCCCAATTTGTGGTGGGAGGGCGCCGAGGAGCAAGTTGTTGTTAACTCTGAAACGATTTAGCGATGAGCAATTTCCGATCTCTGGGGGTAGAAGGCCCGAAAGATTGTTGGAGAGGAGCATGAAGCTATTTAGCTTCTTGAGGTGGAAAATTTCTCTAGGAATGTGCCCCGTCAAGCCGTTTACCGATAAATCCATCTCTTCAAGCACCTCACAGTTGGAAACTGAAGACGGAATATTTCCCTCGAGTTTGTTATGCCACAAGAACAACATTCTCAAATTCTTCAAATTCCCTAGTTCCGAAGGTATCGAACCCGTGATCTTATTGTTGTCGAGCATCAAATGAGTAAGTTCTTTCCAATTTCCAATAACTGCTGGTATCTCGCCTGAAATATTATTCATGCCCAAATTCAGTTCTTGTAGCAAAGTCAAGTTACCAAATGTGGTTGGAATGCTTCCCGTCAAAGTATTCATTGAAATGTCAATATCGAATAATTGATAACAGTTTCCAAGCTCCTTTGGCAACGTGCCTGTCAATCTGTTCCTATATAGAAACAGATTTAGCAGGTTCTGAAGATTCCCGAAACTGATTGGAATCGAACCTGTAAGCAACGTCTCGTAAAGAAATATGTATTGGAGCTCACTGCAGTTTCCAATTTCGGGAGGAATTTGGCCAGAGAGAAAGGTTGTGTATAATGCGAGTGTTTTGAGCTTCTTGAGGAGGCCAAAGTTTGGTGGGAGAGTGCCTGAAATTCTGGTTTCAGCGAAACCTACATGAACCAAATTGGTACAGTTTCCAATTTCTGGAGGTATGCTGCCTTCGATGTCTCTGTTTCCACCAGCTCTAATGAACTCAAGCTGCTTCAAGTTTCCTATGCTTCTGGGAATTTGACCGCTAAGTTGATTATCATGAAGACCAAGGTCTTTAAGGATTGTAAGATTCCCAATTCCAGCTGGGATCGAGCCCACAAATCTATTCGAGCTGAGGTCAAGTTTTTCGAGCTTGAGCAAACCACATATCTCACTTGGGATTTCTCCTGCCAAGTCATTGACACTCAGGTTCAATGTATTCAATTCTCTCAGATTGCCAATCTCTTTAGGAATTGAACCGGTGAGGTTTGTTCCCACCAAGATGAGCTTGTTCAGGGTCAACAATGAGCTAAAATTAGTGGGAATCTTACCCAACAATTCCACGTACCTGATTTCCATTTCCACAACTTCCTGTTTGAAGTTGCAGGTGATTCCAAACCACCCGCAGGGAGTTTCATCATTTGAATCCCAACTGTTCAACTCTTGGGGGGATAGATTTAGAGATTGTTTCCATGATAGGAGAGCTTCGCCTTGATGATTGACGGCAGAAGCGATTAAAGAGGTGGAGAAAAACAGGAATAGTTTGAAGAAGATGGTCCACTGTTCTGCAAGCATTTCGACAGCCGTGCTAGGAACTCAAATGGGAAAAGCAGAGAAGCGTGTCTGAGCCTAGGAAATGGCCACGGATGAGGACAAATAATGTTCTTTTGGCTTATCGTGTTGCTGAATAGCTCTGAACAAAACCATGTTCTCCGGAACCAACTGACGGAAGTCTTTGTTGTTCGAGCAGAAGCAATGGAATTTCAGTTGGCCTTCGATTGTGCATTTGTATGAACAAGGTGAGTTCTGTTCTTATAATTCAAAGATCAGAGGAAGAGAGAGGGGGAAGGGAGAGACTAGAGAGAGACTGGGAGAGAGGCGATCCTATAGAGCTGTTCCCAACAAATATAAGTATCTTAATCTGGACAAACCGATGCTGTCCAAACAAAAACATACATACATTCATTTTGTTTATGAATTATGAAAATGGAAACCTGAAAACTGCACATAGAACCTTTTGAAATTAAAAAAATATGTACGTGGAATGAGGATGGATGGTATTATCTGTTTGAACGTCCACTTGTACATTATTTGGATGGGTAATCATATGCTATGCAGACCCTTAAACATGTAGGTACGTCATCTTAAGATCTTTAGAGAGATTTATTTCTGTTTAGGAAAATGTAGCAGTCACAAAACCAGTGGTAATGGAAACTCATAGACAGCCTATTCTACACATCTTTTCCCCCCATTGTTGTACTCACTACATTTGATGGTTCATTAAAATTCTCAAACGCTAACTGGTTAAGGTTTCCCAAGTTTATACAGACACAGAGAGGTTGAATTTATTCCCATTCATTAGATATTCTTTACTCGATGTTTTGTTAACCATTGAGATCTGCATGATTCTGATTTATGTTTTTTAATTTATTGTGCAGGAATCTACGCTGGGCACAAGCTTAAAACAAGACTTCAAGTCGGAAAATCAGAAAGTTGAGCACTCAAGCTCTACGGAAAAGTATTTTCCGCGACGGTAATTCAAACTTCAAAACATTCTATCTGTCACATCAATATATTTTGTTGTAGATTCATACGAACAAAAGTTATGTTAGATATTAAACAATAACATGGATATGTTACATCTAACTTTATTCAGAGAGAGATTTTAATATTGAATTTAAGCGTTTTATTTTAAGGCAAAAATAAAGTAATTTGAAATGTGGAAAGAACATGTAGTTCAGATTTCTTTTCATGCAAGGCTATCAAATGATAAACGGGTTGGTGCTGATACTATTTTTGGAAACATATATATATGCTTTGTGTTTGGCTCTGGATGTGTCGTGAAAGCCTAAGTCCATGGGTGATGTTTTGGCATTCTAAACACCGTCGATTTTGTAATATCTTTTATCTTTTGTTTCTATTTATGTCTGCTTTTGTAGTTCTTAAACATTGATGTATTTAAAAATCTTTTGTATTTCTTGGCTCTTGTTTTCTTAGACAATGTTCTTGAAATCGTTCGCGAATTTTGACAAGAGGATTTAGTTTCTTGTTATCTTTAACTGTATTTAGTTTTACAAAATATTAGTAGGATTTCTATTTATTTTAGATTGCTTTACAAGGTACATTGCAATATCTGGGAATGAAAAATGCAGGGCTCGATATGTAGAAGAGAAATAGTAATAAAATTTATACTATAGATAAGAAACTTTAAGGTAAGAGTGTTAGGAATGAGATGTTTGTATATTTGAATGGCACATAAATAATTTTTTTTTTCCTTTTCTTTAAATGAAAAACCAAGTTTCCATTAGCCCAAGAAATAGGCAAATATGAATCAAAGCTCGAAATAAATTTGAGCTAGTTATTGAAATTGTCATGATAGGCACAACCACACTTTGGAGCGCAATTTTTTGCCTTCATAAATTCACATCAATCTCCTCCCAACAATTCATTCTCCAAATCTATATACCAGTCCCAATACCTATATTAGGTGGATCATGATGTAAAAACGCATACCCAAAATTGAAATATTTCTTTGGCCCCTCTTTCGAAATACGCTCCTCCATGAGCCCCACAAAGAAAGGAGTAAAAAAAAGAATTAGAAATAATAATAATAATCGAAGAGAAGCTTCTATTATGGAAATAACCTAAGTTACAAAAATCTTTAGAAATTGACACCCAAAGAGAAGTGGGAAGCTTAGTCATTAGGCAAGGCCTCTAAAAGTTCTCTAAATTCTCTCAAGCTAGATGTTCTACTTAGCAGTAAAGAAGGCTGCAGACGATAGATTAAAGAATCTCTTCTTTGTCTCGAAATGGTGGGTGAAACAACACTTTCTTGATTATCATGCGACAAGATCGTGTCAAAAGACTCCAAAATCTATGCCAAATAGGTTATGAGGGATAGAAAAATAGGGTAAGAAAGATTAGGTGTGATATTTAGTTTCTACCACAAGATTAAATCAAGTGGGGGAATCCGCATGCGCTTAAAGGTAGGTAGCCAAGTAGCCGAGGGAATGCCCTCCACTTTTACTTGTACTATTAATTAAAGGGGCTATCTCTAAACACAGTCTTTTATGATCATCATATCCCTACCAATCACAAAAAGTATCATCCCATTTAACATTTCTCTTGCAGTTCCTCATCTCCCATCATCATAGATAGATCCATCTTATACGGTTTCTGTGGTTTTTAAGGAGAAATGTTTAGTGTATGTAAGTTTTTTTTTTTTAGTTCAACAACATGTGGGGTGGAGAGATTCGAACTGAAATTATGGAGATATGTTTTTAACCAGTTGAGTTGCTCAGTTTGACATTCAGTGTATGTCTGTTAATTGCCTCAATTGCCTCACAGAGAAAATATAATGTTGCATTTTTAATGTTCAAGTACCCAGAAAAATTAATACTCTTGATCTAGTTATTTTAGATGAGAAGACTGGTATAAACCTGTACATGATGGAAATCTCTTCTTGACATCTTAGTTCTTATATTTTAAAATATTTTATTCTTTGACTTTAAATTTTTATAAATATTGTGATCTTTATGCCTTTTGTGGTTGAATTTTTATATTTGGATTTGATATAGGTTTATATATAAAATTAACAAATTGACTTTTTTTTTAACAATACGTGGGAATGGGAGTTCGAATCTCTAACATCTTAGTCGATATATATATGACTTAACCAATTAAAATATGTTAAAAATTTCACATTAGTTGAGGAAAAGAAACTTGAGAAAAGTAGGTTTAAACTCGATGGTTATTAAAATCTCAAGAATTCCTCCGCATCACGCAATTTTTCTATAAAATTAGTGGACATGTTTGATTTGAACCCTTGAAAGAAATTAAAGCTAAAAACGAATTATTTAGATGGGACAGGGCTGGGGATTTGTGTAGAAAAAGGAAAAAAACAATAGTGACTGGTTGTAGTGGAAAGAGAAAGAGAAAGAGAAAGAGGAATGGAGGGTTAGGGCTAAGGAGGAAATAAAGGTTAAAATTGTGGTGGCTGTCCCCTTCCCCTCTACCTTAGAGGATGGAGGGTAGAGCATATAATAAGGGGAGAAAAATAAGAAACATGATGCTATGTAATGTACGTACTATATTGTAATATTCAATTTCTGGTCACTTATTTCATCATTTTCACCATGAGCGATTTTCATGTATCACCTCACCCACTGTCTATCATGTCTCATTACGTACTTGTTCCTTTCTTGTCATAAGAACCTATATTGTATAAGAAAATCTTAGCTCTCCTTATCAAAGGTTTTACTTTTTTTTTTTTTTTTTGCTGTTAATGATTAAACATTGAAATTATTTAGATATTTAAATTTTTTATTTATAAGAAAAATTACGAATGTTTTGATGAGTCAAATCATGTTCTAGTTGCTTCTTGAAAGCTATTTTAATATCTAGAGGAGAATGTATAAACTTTTTTTAAGAGAAGCAAACTTTCTGTATGCATAGTCTTTCAATTCTAAAAATTTTCAAAAATACATCAGGGGAAATTTTTAAAATCCTATTTGCATATAATTTTTTTTAAAAAAATTTAAGATGAATTACGTTAGGCTTCCTTTTTCACTCTGCTCTTGTTTTATACCTACATTTTTGTTTTCATTTTTTACCATTTGAAATATTTTATTTTAAAATACAAAACACACACATATATAATTCATTTATTTTTTTTATGGAAAATGTATATTAAATTCATTTCAAATATAATAAATTGATTTATGAAATAAAATGATTTTATCAATATTATCATCATAATATAAATTATGGCAAACTACACTTTTAGTCATTGAGATTTGAGTTTAGTGTCTATTTAGTCTGTTGTGAAGTTTCAAAAAGAATAGTTTAGTCCCTCAAATTTGAAAAATTGTTCTACATGGTCTTTGAGTGAAAGTTAACCGTTAATTGATTAATGGAAAAGTAACTTGACATCTTAGAGGATAGTTTTTAAATGATTGGCTACTTTTAATGATTTTTCTTATTAGTTTTATAACTTACATGGGTTTTTTTCCCTCCCAGCTCTTCTCCTTCCTTCGTTCTTCTCCTTCTCAGACGAGTTCCCACTGCCAACCTAATACCGTATGTGAAAATGCGATATAGATTGTCATATTTTATCTAATATGGTACATGGAAAAGAAAAGGGATTTTGTTAAAATTTGCATCCACTATTTGAAAATGGGATTGAGCAGAGAAATTTGATTATCAGTATAGAAAATTCCCTCCAAATTTGTCCTTGGTGGTGGTGATTTCCTGGGCAATTACATGCTCTCTTTTCAGAACAAGCGATTAAGGGAAAATCTCAGAATGGGGTTCCAGCGAAGAAGAGCAACAGACGACGGAGAGAAGGGTAAGGGAAGAGGACAAAAAAGAATGCCACCTAAGCTAAAACTAATAAAAAAAATTAATTATTAAAAAACTACCACTTACGATGCCAAGTCACGTTAACCGAAGGACCATTTAGAATCATTTTTCAAATTGAAGGACAAAAATGTTTATTTTGAAACTTCAGAGACCAAATAGACATATTAAACTCAAATTTCATGGACTAAAAAGTGTATTTTGCACTATAAATTAAGTTGATATATGAATCTATCTAACGAGGGGCAAATAAGTAACATGCTGTTTATCCCATGATCATCTAGAAAACCAACCACCAAACATGACAAATGTACGAATTAAAAACATCTTGATTGGGCATCAAACTATGTTTTCTTTCTTTTTTCTTTAGCTGCCGCTTTCGTTCTCGCATACATTATTGTTTTATTCTTAATATCTTCTTTTTAGTAATCAACAACAAAATATTTCAAATCAGAAGGTACAAAATTAGTAAAAAAATATTCTTCCTTTTTTGGTCTGCAATGCCATTATTGGGAATAAACTTTTAGTTCTCAATATATTTATACGTAAATCCAAATTGAAAAATAGCTGTGTTTTTTTGTTGGTAATCTCATAGAACATGTGGTGTTTCCCGGTTGTTTAGTATCTCTACCTTTTCTTTTGAAGAAATCATAATATTTCACGTGCTCCTCGTTTTTTTTTTATTATTATTATTTCTCAATTCCCACAATGATTGGTTGTATTAATATAATATTATTGGAAAATTATTGGATCCCCCAAAGTTTTTGTACAATACTTTTCAAGTAATGATATCCATATAATTTAATTTTTGTTTACTCTTTCATTATTTTTATTATTGTAGTCTTATTTATGCATTGCTTACTTTTAATATGATAGAGATAAATTGTTTTATATATTTAGATGTATAATTATTTGATGTTGCCCGTGAATTAGTGGAAATTTGTTATTAAGCATTATAATATTAATTATTTAAAAGTATTAAATAGTTTTATATTTGTATAAATTATGGAAAAGGAATTGGGCTTAGTAGACTGGACTAAAACTCAATTGGGTTGGGGTTTGTGCTTTATGGACCCTCATCTGAGGCCTGCTATTCAATAATGGGCCTATCTCAGTGCAAATTGCCGATCCATCAATTGGTGGGCTTCAATGAGGCCCAATTCTCTCTCTGTGGCTGAATATGGAGTGGAGTTAGAACTCAAGTTTTTACAGAAAAGGCAAATAAGCCCGTCAATGGCGGTGGAGAGAGAAATTTCGCGGCAATGGCAAAACTTCTTGATGCAATTGTGGCTAAGTTTTGGCAATCCTTTTGCATCCAATTCCAGGTCAAGGGAAGGAGTTCGAAATTAAATTAAGGCGAGTTTTTCGATTTTTCCGAATTTCCTTGGTTGCGATTTGATCCACGAAATATTATTTTTGTTGTTTCTGATTAATTGAGAGATCCTGATTGCACAGCGGTCAACTTTGAATGGATCGAGGGAGTTGTTCAAGAAAATGGGCCTAATTTATTATGAGATCTTATTCAAGGAACTTCTCTAGGATCTCTATTCATTTACAAATGCATAAATTTCTATATACTGTTCTCTGGGTTGAAAATTTATTGATGATTAAATTTGGAAGCATATAATATTTAAACAGCACAAGCTGGTTCACCAAGTTGTCTGAGAATGAGGGCACGAGTTTGCATCCATAGCTTTCGTGCTGCTAACTCGTCATTGGCTAGAGATGAACACTTGGTCTCATTACAATCTGCAAAGTATTTTCCTGTTTTTCTTTCTGTTTGTGGGCTTAGAGCCACATAGCATGTTGTAGCAGCACCCTGCATACACAATCATTGTTATTAGCTGTTTGTGTGAAAAACCACTACCAAATCCAAAACTGCACCGCTTTTACATATGAATATACCTGGGGAATGGACTTTAGTAACTTTGATGCCATGAAAAAGAGTGAATCTGCAAAAGATGTTAGAATAGTTTTAATAATTCAATGCCCCCTTCTGCATTTTCCTTTATGTAGTAGTTGAACTACTTCAAGAGAGTAGTACAGCTGGGATTAGAATCAATATATAGTTCATGCCTGTGATAAATCCTCGATGGGCTCTGATAATTGCAGTCTTTACAATTCCTGGATGCACTGCATTCATTGTCACATTGGCATCTTTTTTCTGTAAAAATGTCTGAATTTCAGAACATGGGCTGTTTGTTGATTGTTTGCAGGAAATATAGAAGGTGAAGAAGTGACATTACCTTCAACTGTCTAGCCACCTCCTTGGCATGCAAAATACAAGCCAGTTTTGACTGAGCATAAGCACGCGTGCCATGGTATCTGCATATCCCAGATCAAAAGCATGGTTAGTTTTGCTTCTGCGCCATGGTTTATTCTTGACCAGAAACCAGCTGGAGAACTTTTTTTGTGTTTTGAGGAAAGAAAAGG
Organism: Telfairia occidentalis; assembly: GCA_026257165.2. Lineage (NCBI taxonomy): Eukaryota > Viridiplantae > Streptophyta > Magnoliopsida > Cucurbitales > Cucurbitaceae > Telfairia > Telfairia occidentalis. The sequence continues at coordinate 4,772,397 of JAOANK020000018.1, read as the reverse complement.
ATCCCAGAAAGAAAAGAATTTAAAAATGGGGCAAGTTTTCTAACTTGTTTGGGTTCAGCAGGTTACTGAAGCAGAGGCCGTCTTTCTTCACCCAACAGTGGACCACAGAAGAGACGTTTACGATTCTTCCTTGGATGCCTGTTCTCTTTGATGTTTCTATCAATTTGTCTAAAAGCAGTTCTGTCAGAAGGTAATGCCCTGCAGGAAAAAAGAGTGTAAAACACTGCAATAATCTTTTTTTGAATTAACAACGTTCTTAAATTCATTTTGTATCCATTGATGTTAAATTAGACATAACTTCATTCTTCCTTAGTCATATTATTAAACAATTTCAACTTTCTGAGAATGTTCTAATTTTGAAAATGTAATTCATTTGAATCTAAACTTACAAATGAAATTAAGGAGTTTCTAGAGTTAATAATTTACATGGAGCAGCTTCACGAGTATTTTCCTTTTTCTTTCAGTTATCTATTTTAAAGTTTTCCATTTGTTCTGCTGAGAAGAGAAAAAACTTGTTTGACCGTTCTTTACGCATTTAAAAGAAATATAAAACCTCTTTATTATATTGCATTATAATGTTTGGAAAGTTGAAATATTGGAAAAATAGAAAATAGTGTAAAAAATCACTCATGAACTATTAGAATAAGTAGAATGATAATCTTCAAATTTATGAAATTGTTGCAATAAAGCTTTAAGATTATAACAATGCATTTGATTCTTCTCAGTTTGTGTTTAGGGAATGAGAAGAAGGAAAGGGAAGGAGAAAAATTACCCAAATAATTAGTAGCAAATGTCAATTCAATTTTGTCGTCGGAATACTCCAAATTTGGAGTGAATACCCCACCATTGTTTCTGCAAAAACAAAACAAAAAATTGTGTGGAAAAAGGGATGAGGTTGCAGAGCAAAAATGGGATTTGGTTGGGAAAAGTAAAGGCAAACTCACATGAGAATGTTGAGTGGTAGCCCTAAAGCTGCAAACTCCTTACAGAACCTCCTCACAGAAGCCAACGAGCTCAGGTCTATATCTAACACTAAAATTTCTGCCTCTGCACTTTCTCTTTTGATCCTCTTTTTCACTTCAATTGCCTTCTTCATGTCTCTCGCTCCCATTACTATTCTCACTCCTCTCTTTGCCATCACTCTTGCTGTTTCTTCTCCAATTCCTGATGTTGCCCCTTTCACACCCACATACAAAAAATCACCATTTCTTAATTAGTACTCAATAATCTATATATAACTTTCATTCTGTCTTCTTTTGATGTTATTCTTTGCCAACATTAGGTTTGATTGATGATGACGAGATTTTTCACCTTTTTATTCATTGAGTATATAATCAAACCTTTTATATAACTATGCATATGTTATAGCCTTTGATTTGGTAGAAATTTGGTTCAATTTGGTTAGTTTTGAAGGTCGATGTGCATGAACTAAATTATGAAAGTGGAACAAGTTATCAGACTTGATTCTTTTTTGATTTGGTTCAGTTCGATTGAGTTAGTTTTGAAAGGTTGATATGCACTAAATTATGAAGACCAAACAAGAAACCAAACTAGACCCTCTATAATTTGGTTTGATTCTACCATATAAATACACACATTTTCAACTTGGTTTAGGTTGATTTTAAAAACTTTCATCTGTTTTCTGGTTACTTGTAAATACAAAACTACAAACAAAAACATACAATTCAGTTCGGTTTAGTACAGTTAAAAGCCTTTTTTGTGGTTTTCATACAAAAAAGATGTCTTAACTTTGCAAGTGACCGCAACTTCGAACTAAGCAACATCCAAAATATCCACAGTATAAAATGCAACATGAAGAACAAAGTGAATTAAGAGAAAAATAGTATAAAAGACCACAATAAAGCTATTACCATATATAACAGAGAGAGATCTTATAAATAAAGTTGTATTTGTAAAATATTTGGAGATACTAACCAGTGATAATGGCAGTCAAAGGAGAAGAAAACTGTTCAAAATGTTCAGTAACCTTCTCTGCAGTGGATTTAGAGCCATATCCACTTGGGCCTGCAATTCCAGCCAAATATCTAAGAGTCTCCTTCATCACCCTTCAATCTTTCAAAACGCCCTCCACACCATTTTAACTCTCCCCATTCCCAACACAACTAAAAAAACCAACCCTAAATATTTATACTACAAAAGAAAAACTTATAAAGAACCATGAAAAAAATTTATCTCCTACTCCCAAGACCACCCCAATTTCCCTTGTTCTCCCCTTATAATAATTAGCCTACCCAACTTTTGGGTGTTCCCTTTTTGATAATCAAGACTTCAAATTTTCATCTTAATGATCAAGCAAATAAGGTTAGATTTCAAATTACAGGAACAAAAAAAAAAATAATAATAATAAGGATCTTGATCTAAGCGATCTATACGACAACGTGTCTCATTCAAATGAGAAACGAAAACATGGCCTTTTTTGTCTCTGTCTTTCACAATTAATAAGCTTTTTTCCACATAAATTTGAGTTGAGGGCCACCTCGAGTTCTCCGTTGATAAGCTGACACGGATTTTGCTTACACATAATTTTCAAACCCCATCTTTTAAAAACAGGCAATTTTAGCTTTTGGGGTCGATAAAACTCATCTTTTTTTTTTTTTTTGCATGTGTTACTTTCAACATTAATCTTGGCATCCATATAATTCATAAGATTTAACAGTGACAACACTGCAATTTTCCGTACAGATCAAAATTTGCCTTTCTGTTTAAATAGTAAGTATATATTGTCTTCAAAAATAATAAATATCAATGCTCTGCAATTACAAAACGATAGTTAATGTTTTTTTTTTTTGGGGTTGAAAAAACGAAGGGATGTGAAGATGGGTTTGCTTACACGTGTGATGTGCATGCAGAAATGGAAATCATAATGAGAACCCAAAAAGAAAAAAGCAATCTTTTGAGGGAAAATTGAGAAATATAATGTTGGGGGGTGAAAATATGGGTTCATATGGATGCATATACATGTCGTTTTGGGACAGGAATTGCTTTTACGCTGCATGCGCCCTTTGTCCCAAACTTTCAACCTTCCTCTCATACCCTTTGCCTTAAAAAAAATGATGGCTGTTGTTGGAGCCTTGGGTGGTTCTATTAAAGTTGTGGCATTGAGTTTCACACCTTCACTGTTACGCTTTTTCTTTCTCTCAAACCCTAAATTTGATCTTCCTCCACCATGAATTCTTGATATTCTCGAAGTAGAGATGCTACATGGTTGGTTCTCATATCCTTTAGAAACTACGAGTGTAATAGGAGCATTCGCACTGACAAAAGGATCATCCTGAGATGATCATCACATGGCTATTAAGAATGAATCAATACAGATGGTTCTATTTCTCGATTTTTATGACTTGCTCTTCTACAAAATTAAGGATGAAAAAAATGAGAAAAATCAATCATTCACAACCACTATGATTAGGATTCCTAAAAATATTAAGTATTAGTAATCTTTTTAAGAAATCGAATTGATCTGGTTGTATTGATATACAAAGTATAATAAACAAGGAAAAAGATAAGCAAAATGGAAAAAAGAGTTATGTTAAAGATTTAAATTGGCTTATTTCATCTGTAGGATTCTTGTGAATATATATAATATGGAAGAAAAGAATAATAGGTAGACTGTTGCAAAAATGTGCGTCAACTTTACAAAAATCACTTGAATTAGGGTTTTCAATCTCTCTAAAGTTCCAAAATATAATTCTTTAGACTTTACAAATTACTTACAACTTGTCCATTCTTGAATGCCCCTTAGAGAGGGAAAACTTGGACTAAGACAATAACACTCAAGAGACGTAGGTGGAAAGATTTCATATGCTCCTCATCATGTCATAGCGTGAAGCGTGAACACTCGTAAATTAAAGAGTTTAATTATCGCTCTCGTCACATGCTTGTTAAAGAAATAATATAAGATTAAATTTACCATAACTCATCAACTTAAGTGTTTTTGGGTTGATTGATGATTTAACAATGTATTCTTTCTCATCCAAGCTAGACAAGTGTAACGTGTAAGACTTTTTGTGCTGCCTAGACATTCTCGCATCTTTAAAAGATGCTTTGCGGTTGAACTATAGTTTGTATATGAAGTTGCACACTAAACCTATTTAACGAGTGGCCTTCCCAATTTCTATTATACAAATGTTATTAAGGGACATGGGGGACCCATTGTGTTTAGAAAATTGATGGAATTGTTTGAAGCAATTATGTCTTAATTGGACATGTGAAGTTGGTCTTGTAGTATATTGACATGGATAGTTTGTTTTCAAAGCAGATATTCATGCCATGTCCAAAAAAGTGTGGAACAAAAAGGATTGATTGGAAAGTTGGTATGGGCTACTTTTAATTGCTTGCCATGCATTTTTGTCTACATTATGTGTATTCATTTTGTACAACCTTAATTAATTGTTTGATACGTACTACAAAATGCAATTTTACCTCCCATAATTATTTTTTTACATTTCTAAGTAACCCCTCAAAGTTTCTTCAAATTGGGTCTTACTTCTTATACATTTGGTTTTTTTTTTTAAGTTCTTCGTTTTTATCACTTTTTCTCCATCAACTTTTGAAACTTTGTCAATTTTATTTGAACTTCAGATTGAATTCTTACTATAAAAACAATAACTTCAATGGTTAAATGGGATATGTTTTTTTTTTTTTCGTGAAGAAAAAGCCATAAAGAACAAATCGCAAGTTAAAAAGTAGAATAGAGGTCCAAAAAATCTTGTTTATTCCAGTTCAATGCCTAAAAAATAAGAACAATCTTTTTTTTTTTTTTTTGGAGTTCTTCAATAACATATGCGAGTAAGAAGATTCGAACACATGATCTATTGGTCAGAGAAATATGTTTTTAATTAGTTGAATTATGCTCAATTTAGCAAGATGAGAATAAAAATTCAAACACATAAAATGGAACATAAATTAATAAAGGGTTTCAAGGGAGGGATCATGAAAGGCAAAGACAGCAATATCTTCAAAGAAACCAAAAAGTAAAAGGCAATAAATAAAGCCCACCTTTGGATTTTATTTTATTTTAAAAAAAAAACCATATATTAATGAAAGATAACCAAACACAACATATTGATGAGATATTGTCTTCCACACGTGTCGTCAGCCAATAATGAAATTACATTTGGCAGTCCAATCATAAAGTTGGTCCCACTCATCACATCTCTAGCTAATATATATTAATACATTATCATAAGCTTTACATAATTAACACTCATCAAAAGTTTTCACTAATATCCAATCAATTAGATTAATCTTAATATTTGCAACAAAAATAATTAGAATTCATAATTTTAAATTACTCATTAAATTTAACTCAATCAGGCAATTTGTAACATTAAATCAAGAAATTTTTTACTTAATTGAATCACAAATTGTCTAATTATCTATCAGTCCAGTCGTCTCCTGAATTATATTTTTTATAAAAAAAAAAATGGAAATAACTTCCATTTAACTAATGAAAATGAGAACAAATTAGAATTTGAATGAATATTTATTTTTTGCTTTTCCTCGGGACAAATGTGTTCCATTAGATTTCAAGAAATGGTTGTTGTCTAAATCATCCTTTTCCATGTCCAACCAACAAAGTGAGACGTTGTAAATTTAGCATAGTTAGAGAAAAATTCAATAAAAATATTAGCTAAAAATAATTACAAATATAACTGTAAAATACACTTATAAATCCGTGATTACTATAGCAACAAGCAATCAATATTTAAGTAGATCAACAAATATTATGATTATAATTAATTAATATGAAAATTAATGAGTAATTAATTTTGAAAAAAAATTAAAATATAAAGCTATTCACTCAAATTAAAAAAGAATATTTTTATGTTTTGGGCACAAAGAAAAACGAAATGGACCGCACACGTATATGGGCGGGCCCAGAAGTAGGCCGTCCAAACTCTGTTCAGATAGTTGAGAAGCCCAGCCCAATATCAAAAGGAACCCAATTGGTCGATGGACTTAATTTTAATTTTATTTTTTTAATTCAACATCTGGAATAAGAATTTGAACCTACGACTTTTTTATTGAAAAAATTATGCTTTAATTAATTGAACTATGCTCTGTTTATACTTTTTATATTGGGTTTATACTTTTTATATTGGGATGAAAATTGAGAAATAATACATGAAAATAGAAATAGATTTTAAAGAATAATTTTTTATTTATTTATAAAACTCTGGATGAAAATGAAAAAGCTATAGAATCATTATATCATTATAAATTTTTGTTATAGTTTCCATTGTTTGTGGAAAATGGAAAATTGTGGATGTATGTTTTTTTACCTATAATGTATTATTTAAATATCCATCGATATGTCAATATATTCGTAACTTGGAGGGTTCAATATTGATATTAAAAATAATCAATATTTCCAATATCCGTATAAAAATCTATAAAACGTAAAAAATAACATCATTTAATAATAAATATGAATATAAATAATAATAATAATAATTATTGCTTATTTTGTGATGAAGGTAACTTAGTTATTATTTGAAATAATTTTTATAAACTTTTTAGTTTACCGAAATATCCGTAGATATC
>JAOANK020000018.1:4744688-4756285 GCA_026257165.2 Telfairia occidentalis | reverse complement strand
AATAAAAACAAAAAATTCTTAAATACTCAATCATTCGAAATCGTTTTGCAGGAAAGAACGCGTTGTCTCTACGAACATATTTCAGTGAAGAGCATCTCAACCCAAACAGTTGCATATCGTAGAACTTGGAAAGATGTTAAAAGTGATTTTGTGTGAAAAGATGTGTTCATAGCTAAACAGACACTTCAACTTGAGTAGTTACGTCTCGTTAGAGGTGAATTTGTGTACAAGAGCATGTTTATTTGTACATATACTTTTTAATAGACACCTCGATCCAATAATAGTCGAGTCTATCAGAGTCAATTTTGTATAAAAAGACGTGTCTATATAAACACATTTCAACGGACACATCAACTCGAATAGTCGCATTCTATAAATTTTTTAAGAGCAAAATAAGTATGTACTAAAAAATTGAGAGCAAAATTGAAAAACAAAAATTCTCCTCAATAATCCTTTTAATATAACTAGTTCCTTCAGCACGTGTCATGCGCGTGATTTTTTTATTTTAAAATATATTAATTTATAATTTTTTTAAAGAAATACACTAATTAATATATATATATATATATAATTGCTCGAGAATATTACTTTGTAACTCATACATATCAAAACTTTTTTGTTTTAGTTCAATGATTGTGAGTGTCGCTTATAAATCTACTGAACTATGGTCAGATTGGCCATACATACAAAAACTTATGTTATGCTATACTAAATTTAAGAATGGTGAAAAATGAATTGGAAATGAAGAAAAACAAACTAAGAAAAGAATACTCCAATTATGTAGAAAAAAAATAGAGGAGAGTAGTTCTTAACAAAGTCTTGAAAGTTCAAGAAGGATGCAAAACTTTTGAAATTCCACGATTTTTAAATTTTTATTATAAATTATAATTAAAAGTAAAGATGTAAATTTACAATAATATTTTATAAAAATAAAGAATTAAAACCATTTAATTATAATTATTTTTTTTTTGTCATAAATTTTTTATTAATATATTAAATGATATGGTTTAAAAGACTATGAGTATTGGACTCATGGGAAATCATAGACTATAGATTGGAAGAAATTTAATTAGCATGTGATTTTAATATTTAATTAACTAATATTGACCAAAGACTCGTCAAAATCATAAAAATTTAAGTGAAACTTTTTTAAATTAGGGACTAAATAAGTACAACAATTCAAATTTAAGGATTTAATTAATAATTTAACCCAAAAAAAAGCATTAGAAAACTATGATAAATATCTATGTAAAAATAAACCAAAAGAAAATGAATCAAACAAAACAAATCCTAAATTAAAAAGTCATAATTTTTGTTAGATATTGACTTTGTAGCCACCATAAGTCATGGTAGACCCAACTAATTGTAATGAATTAATATGGTTTTAGTTTCTTTTTTTTTTCTTTTTTTTTTTTTCACAAAAAAATGGAAACCAACGGATTTGAATTAAATTACCATAAGTGGATTCCATTTCTTAATTTTGGATGATTAATTTATAATGGCAAACTTAGTGATTTAAAAATCGAGCAATGAACATAATAGTCCAAAAATGTTTTTCTATGATTGTTCCTTTTTAATATATTATAGATATTGATAATTTAAAAAAAGACCCCATTTTACCCTACAATATTTAGTAATAAATTTAGGTTTGGGATGTGGATTTGAGTATCTTGAATGTATAATGTCGGTGGCATAAATTTTGTTTTCTGCTCATTTAAATTCTAACCTAAAAAGAAAAATTAAGGAAAAAATCAATATCTATCCCTCAACTTGTTAAGTTGTATCAATTTTTAACCTTTAAGTGTTCAATTTCATCGAATTCCACTTCAAATTTAAATAAGTATTGTAATTCTAACCTTAAACTTAAAAATATGTTTCAATTTTTACCCTCTAAAATAAGTTTTTCTCAAAAAATCATTAAAAAATTATTCTTATATACATCTAATATGAATTTTATATATATATATATATAACAATATTCATAGTATTTCAAAGAAAAATGACATTAAAGCAATTTTTTTTTGGTTAAAATATATAAGTTTTAGTAAAGTTATTCATTCGTTAATTTGTGCATTAATAAAATTTAATTTTATGTCATCTTGATTTTATTGAAATAAATCAGTTTACAAAAAAATTTCACATTACCTTTTATAAAAATTAATAGGTGAATTAACGGAAATTGAATAGAATGTTAAAATTGAAATACTTATCCAATTCTAGAATCTAATTTGATGAAATTGAAAGTTTATGGTGAAAATTGATACAAGTTAACGAGTTGGAAGGTAAAAATTGATATTTTCTAAAAATTAATTATATATCTAGAGTTTAAGTCTCTACCATATTAACATCATTTACAAAATATATATCACGATTATAGGGATGCAAGTTTTTTTTTTTTTTGAAACGTGGGATGGAGGTTTGAATATATAACTTAACACAATGTTGATATAATATTTCTAAGCAAATCAATATTGATTGATTTAAAGTATAAGATAGTAAAAAAATGCGAGAAACAATTGGATAATAATCCTAAAAAGTATATATATATTTTTTATTCGTGATGATAATACATGCTTGGGGTACTTTGGAGAAAAAAAAAAAAAGAAAAGAAAAGGCTGAGTAATTGGTGCTTTTATTAATATATATATATATAATATCACTTAAAAATTGATCTATTGATAAAAGTTATTCCAAACAGGTTAAAATAATATGCTACATTAAAATTATAAATTGAAGCATGCTTCCTGAGCTTCTCTAAGTAGATAGGTAGGTGAAGTGGCTTTCATATACAATATTTTATATGTTTAATTTGCCAATCAAAAAGGCTTCATATCTACACATTTAAAAAAAAAAAACCTAAGTGAATTTCGCACATTATTATAATTTTTATATATACATAAGGGAATAAAGTGAATTAAAGCATTAATTTTTTCTGCTCCAAGCAATACTAAATTAGCTTCCAATTGCATCTTTTGCAGAGAAACATTGAACACAAATCATCCTCAACCACTCCAAACTTATTTGTACTAAAAAAAAAAGACGAGGGCTACAAAAATATTGATTCTTTTTATCATATGGTTGAATACCCATTTTCAAACAATCAAAATTTGGACCTTTTTTTTTTGGTATAGATTGATTGAATACATTTTGATCACTTGACTAATGATTGTTCAAAGGGAGAATACAAATGTGAATTAATACCAAAGCAAAGTGGGTGTGTTGGATTTGGTTATAATGATATGGTGTGGCTGCAATCATCATGCCTATCATTATTGGAACTCTGACTAATTAGTAAATACCTTCTTTCTTCACCTTAAAATATAACAAAGTCTTAGAAATCCATTATATATAGTTTCTTGTATAAAATTTAGTCATAAAAGACTGTTTTTGCTAAGCACATGCATGTGAACCTTCCAAATTTGAATGATTTTGGGCCAATAATCCTCTCAATTGTTTTGGTATGTTTGTTAAGGATCAAAATATAACTGCTTTAAGAGATTATGTGACTATAACCATGACTGTTAAGAAGGACGACATTCACAATATCTTCACAATGGTATGATATTGTCTACTTTGAACATAAGTTTTCATGATTTTGCTTTCGATTTCACTCTCCAAAATATATCATACCAATGAAAATAGTTATTCTCACTCATATACTATGGATCTCTCATTTTCCTAGGCCAATGTGGAATAATGCATGTTTGCACTCCTAACAATAACTGTGATGACGACTATGACACGTTATATTGTAGACACTAGCACTCTCATGTCTCGTGATACTCCAATTTGTTTTCCTCAAGATACGCAAGTATATATTATTCTTTCATGTAAGCGAAAGACTATTTTGTTGTTATTCTTCACCCCTCACTTTGACAGCGATAATTTAGTTCCATCTTTCAAACATCTTTTGTTTTTTTGCAGCTTGTAAGATTGCAAAATAGAAAATTTAAAATGCCATTCAAATACACATTATAGATGACGATAATGAAGATAAAATTGGCATTAGTTTTAGGGAGAATGTCGGCTAATATTATTCAAATTAAAGAGTATCTTGGACCATTATTAGAATCCTAATCTTTCGATCCAAAAGAGTCCAAAAGGAATGAACATAATTAGCTATGGTAATTTATGGAGGGTGGACCTAGCGATGCCCATGTTTTGCCCTATTTTGGAAGGTTGTCATTTTTAATTCAGCTCTTTCCCATTTTCTATTTTTTCTCTATCACCTCTCGCTATCTTTCAACACATAATCATATCTCAATATTTCTAAGTTTAAATTCATCCAATTTTGCTTTTAGCCTCAATTTAAATGTCTCATCTAATTGCCAAACCGAGCATAACGCAATTAGTTAGACATGTCTCCCTGACCAAAATGACTTCTTCACATTATTATTGAATTTGAAAAAAAAAAAATGTCTCATCTAATTTCTTTTTTCTATTTATCAATCTTTTAAATGTAATCGATCATATATAACTAATAAAATATTAGTAATAGATAGTTTGAATTTTCACCTTCAAATTTATAAAGTTATATTATTAAAAAAAAACAAAAAAAAACAAGCACATTAGTATAATTCTATATAATTGTGCAATTTGACAAAAGAAAAATTGTAGAAATTGGTTATTAACATTCTTGAAATATCAAATTCACATTGTAAATATGAAGTTGTGACTGATTTGTATACCCAACATGAAGTTCAGATGATTGATTCCTTTTAGAAAACAAGAGCTAAAGACGACGAGATCTGATTCATTTTAAGTTAAATTGGATGGTTAATATCAGTGAAATGGGATCCTCTCCACTTGCTTTGGAATCGAAAAGACTTTAACTCCTCTGAATAAATTATAGTACCTCTGGCTCTACACTAAAATATGAAAAGAAAAGTGCAAAAAGAAAATAACAGAATCTTTTGTTAATCATAATTCATATTTTGATGGATAATATATATCAATGTGAGCATAGCTTAACTAATTATCAAAAGATTAAATGTTCAAATTTCCATTCATACATGTGGTTGAATTCCAAAAAATAAAAAAAAATCGATGGGTAATAACTAATAAGTTATATATTAAGCTAAAGCTATTGATTTTTCATTGTGTTGTCTATTGTCGAAGATATTTGAGTTGTTTCAAATTTTGAAGTTTATCCTAAATGGAAAAAAAAAAGACAAATATATACATCTTTTATCAAATTTGAGGGGTTTTTTTTTTTTGAGTTATTTAACAACATTTGGGGTGGGGATTCGAAGGTAAGATCTTTTGGTTTTAGCCTATATGTCTTAATCAATTGAGCTATGCTCGGTTTGATAATAAAATTTGAGGTTAAGAAACTAGAATTTGTGAAATTTGTATGTAATTGGTCATGTCTTTCTTCTTCTTTAGGTCTTAGGATATTTGTCTCAACCATAAGTTTGGTGTGTAATTGGTAAAGTTAAGGTTTGATTATTTAATTTGTGGAACCTAGACTAATCCAACCCATAATCAAAGTGCTACACACACAAAAATAATAATAATAATAATAACAATGTTGTAGGAAAGCTTATTGTACTATTTACAGACTTATGAAACAATCAAAGAAAAGTCTTTGTTTTCGTTTCTGGGTCTTCTGCTGTTACATCCAGGGAGGTGACAAATGAATGGTTCCCCCAGAAAAAGCTGCAAAATTCCATTATTTGACAAATGAGAATAAACAGCCAAAGATGGCATTAAAAACAGTTCGTTAATATTCGGCCAAATAGAAGCTGATAAATAATTAAAACTGAAGAAGAAAATGAATCACAGGAAAGTAATTTCTAACCCATAAACAAAAGCTTCAAAAAAAAAAGTGAGGTTCTGTCTTTCCCACATGAAAAAACTTTAGAAGGCCTTAATGAGTTGTACCAAAAGTTTAATTGGATGTTAGGGTTAGTGCTAATTCTACTTCATTTCGGTTGATTTTCTCAATCTGACGGTTAGGAACATCGACAACTCTACATCTCTACTATGATATATATTGTCCACTTTGAGCATAAGTCATCGTAGTTTTATTTTGGGTTTCAACCAAAATGTCTCATATCAATGAAGATGTTGTCTCTCACTTGTATACCGATGATCTTCCATTTGTCTAGCCAATGTGAGACTTTGAACGCGATGCCAACACTAACTATAGTTTAGTGGTTAAATCGTTTATACTTTTTCTTAAAGGTTAAATGTTTAAATTTCTAATCCAAAATTCAAAATATTAAAAGAAATCTCATTTATAAATAAATAAATAAGACACATGGGTCTCAAAAGGAAGACTAAGACAGAGACATAAAATTTAGGGAGGTTAATAAGAGTAGCACAAGACTAATCCATTACCCTTGATATAAAAAAAAAAGGACATAGATAGATAGATAGAATATTAAGTTTATAACAATTTCCATAAGCACATGCCTAGAGCAATTGGCTATAATAATAAAAATATGATACAAATACACAGTAAAACCCTAACAACACATGACCATTTATATATATATATATATATGGGTAGAAACATCAAATCATGAGTTTTTATGACAATATAAAACAAACCCATTTCTCAGAAGCTCGAATAGATTCTACCCAATTCACCAATAAGAAAATTAAAAACAAAATAATAATAATAATAATAATAATAATAGAGATAGATTCGAGGGTGCAGCACACAGTGACCTGATGAAGCCAATTATAATGGATGATCCCTTCTTCAATTCCCTCCATCATGACCGTTAAAATACAGAGAAGAAGAATTAGGAGAAAGAAGATCATAATTGGGGCAAATATTATTCCAAAGGAGTGGAGAAGTTGAAAAATGAGTGGACGAGGAAGAAGAGTAGAGAAAAAGGCGAGCTTTTGCAGCATCGAGTTCGTTTTGGAGGGTTTGGAGTTGCTTTTGAAGGAAGCAGATGGCCCCAACACAGCCATAAACAGGATCTCTGATTCTGGCTTCCGCTTCATAGGCAAGTGAAACTACGGCGTCTTGTCTTTGATGTGGAAGCACTTCCTTCAGAAGCTTGGCCACGTTGCTGGCTCCAAACACTTTGTGGACATTGGCGAATTTTTGGGGTTCCTCTGGTGGGAAATAGGGTGCAAATACGCATCCTGCTATGCATTTTCTTCTCAGAAATTTGCACCCTGCACATGGGCTGTAATAATGTTGGCTCGTTGTTATTGTTGCTGTTGTTGATGATGATCCCATTTTCCAACTGCACAACACACAACCAGAATTTGAGGATTTCTGTGAGTGTATATTATATATTCTTATTGCTATACAAAGAAAGAGTGGAGATTGGTTTGATGTTTGTTGTCTGTATGATTTGATTTGGGGGCAAGTTTTTGTTTTGTTTTTTTTTTTAGTTCAATCATATGTGTGGAGGTGAGATTTGAACTTCTGATTTTTTGGTTGAAAATATATATTTTAATCAGTTGAGTTATGTTTTCAAATTGACATGTGGAAAAGATTTTTTATCCTGATCAAAGTTTTAGAAAGATAGAAATGAAAATATAAAGGTGGGTATTTGAATCTTCAACCTTTCGGTTGGAGAAATATGTCTTAACTCAATTACGTCATACTCTCGAGTTGGTATTTGGAAAAGATTTTGATCTATGACCAACGAGTTCTAGAAATGAATAATCTATATATTATAAATACTTGAGAGTAATTAGATGGATTTCTCTCTAACCGAAGTCTCCTAATATAACCTAAGAGTTTAGCTATTTGTATAACCGTATGGAAGAATCGAAAATTACAATTGAATTCTACATGCTAATTGACAAAATCATTAACTAAATACCAATAGCTCCCACATAAACACCAATTACTCATATTGATTCCGGCCGATGATAGAAAAACAAAAAAAAAAAGATGACAATTTTGTAGATTTCTTTCAAATCTTGTGATCCCTTTTTATACTTCTAAAGGGAGGAGAGATTGAAAAACCATCCGAATGAAAATTTCTCAAGCTTAAAACTTTAAGATCCCCACATGAACACATCTGAAAAAATCATCCTAATTTCCCTCCCCGTCTCTTCCTTTTTGTGGGTTTTTTTTTTCTTTTTTTGTTGCTTTTACTCTGTGTTCATATAACTCTCAGCCCTTAAAGGTTGTTTTCTTTCCTCTCGACGTGTCTGATGAAGGATTTTACTTTTTAACTGAGATTCCCAGTTGCATCATCAGCAATCCTCAGAAGATTCAGTTATTAATTCTGAGTTAGAGCAGAAAAAAAGGGTTGGAATGGATTTGACAGGTGCCTGTTCCAAAAAATTTAGTTTCCAATATCTTTTCTACACTTCCAAGTCTTTAATGACATAACTTTAACAATTTCTCAAAACAACAATCACCACCCATAAAAACCCAGATTCAAAGATCACATCTTTCTCTATATTTTAAGAATACAAAACAAAGTTAAACAAATATATATAGATCATCCTCCTTTTCTAGGTTTTTCATAGATCAAAAAGAGAAAAAAAAAAGATTTTAAAGAAACTACCTTTGGGGTTGCTTAGAAGAGCTGTCAATTTCAAGACCCTTGCTTTGTAGCCTTCTCAGTAGAGAAGATTAGGCAGCCAAGTTTATTTTAAAACAGCACCCAATAACTTAAGAAAAATGAAATCACAAGCTCCATAATTCTGAAATGGAACCCTCATAGAGAAACCCTAATTTAAAGAGGGAAAAGGAGAGAGAGGTTAGTGGAGGTGGTGGGAAGCAAAAGACAGGGAAATAAATGGAAAGTACATCAAATCAAATGATATTATTTCAGAGATATATGTCCCCTTTTCTTTGACATTCCAATTCCAAAATCCACCATCTCATCTTAAGCTCCATATACATTACACATAGAAATTAATTGAGAATACAAATGCACAAAAATGCTTTTTTTTAGTATGGACAAACCCAAATTGTGTGTATATATAATTTAAACACTAAGTGGAATGGAATACCAAACTAGAAAACCAAAATCTAATCATAAGCCATGAGACTCCTTTATGTGTATGAATAAAAAAGGTGGCTTTTTTCATATAAGAAGGCATCAATATAGAATTTTTCTGAATTGGGGAGTTAGGGTTTAGGTTAGGGATGGTGCATGTAAATAGCAAATTAAACCATAATTATAACATAACCTTAAGCCATTACAGAAGAAGAGACCCATTTAATAGGATTTAAGGAAAAACACAAGAGAATTCAAATTGATGGGAGGGTTTCAAAAAAGAAAAAAAGAAAAAAAAAAGGGTATGTATGATTGACCATATTTGTAATATTTGATGGGCTATTATTAATTATCTTTCCAAATTTTAATAAAAAACACAGCAGCCACTTTAATCATCATATTAAGTTCCCTTTTGGTTAATTTAATTTCAACGATCCTTTTGATTTTCTTTATCTGCTTCCTTTTATTTGTGGGTCATGGCAAAATTGCAAAGATTTGTTAGATCATTCTGAGATTAATTAATGGATTAATTAAAATGGACCTAATTATTAGAGACATGCCTTTTGGTCCCCACTTTATTTATACGTATATTTGGTGGATCTCTGATTAGATTGTATTTAAACCTAGCCTTAAATGTATTTAGATCCTTTAGAATAAGAGAATTTTATGATAACACGATTACTTAAACTAAAAGAAATATTGTACTAAAACTAAATAAATAAATATAAGAAATATATGTGTATATTTAAATATATATATATGTATATTTTAGAGAAGAGGATTTAAACCTAAGGTACAATTGAGCTATTTTTAAAAACAACTATTAAAATTTTTTAATGTACGTGATGGTCCATACTTGATCTTTCACGAAGAAAGATTAACATATAATGGTGAATAAAAACATTACACAACCCACCATAATTTGGCTTAATAAATTCAAACTATGGTAGCCAGTTAAATACTTCAAAAACTCACGTTAAAAAAGACAATATATATATATATATATCACACACAATCACTTGTATTTTTAGGAGGGAAATTCTTACTATATGTTGAATCATGAATGTATATTATCTCAAACCTACTTATTAGAATATCAAACTCTAAGCTTTAAAGCCAAATATTTGTAGAGAATTGGATAGTTGTATGTGTGTATTGAGATTAGTTATGCATATCAACGCGAGCTTTAATACTCACAACATAAGAAGAATCATCAGCTATCATCAGATGAAGTCCTGAATTTCATTTTTTTTTCCCTTAATATTTAGTATTAGATGAAGTTTTGAATTGAATGTAATGAGGCAGAGTTGATTCTCTCTGTTGAATAAAATAAATCTTTTACCTAAAAATGGCACAGCGCAGTTGCTAACTAAAAGTTCCAACTCGGGCCTTGCAATTTACTCCATTGCTCATCGGATCAAGAAGATCAAGAACCCAACAAATCTAACATCCAGTTCAACCAATCCCATATTTCAGTTTCCAAAATTACAACAATTCAAATCAAACACATATTTCTTTCTTCTTAGCGAATGTTAATGACTTCGCAGCTCAAAGATTCATACAAACAGAAGACGTCACGTTCCTAAAAAGCAATTTGAGATCGATCAAAGAGATGAACAAAGAATCTCAATTGTTATGTAGCACTGTACAGAGTCCACATATCAGCATAGAATCTCAAAGAACGGGGAAGTGACTTCTTCCAAGCATCAATGTCAGGCAAATCACCAGTGAGAGCTAAGGAACTATCATCCCCACGATTCCCAAGTCTCAAAACCCACAATTTCTCAGGATAAATTTGATGCATTGCCTTCAAAGTTTCCTCCATTACAACTTTCCCATCTCTCCTCGAGTCCTCAGCCTCCACACAACTGCCCCCCACATTCACCATCACTCTCCCGCCTTTTATCAAACACCTTTCGAGCATTCTCCAAGTATTTGGATCCTGAAGCTCCGGAATCAAACTCCCTTTACAAAACAAATCCACAAAAATCCCTGCAAATCCCCCTTTCACACTGGCTTTCAGAGCATTCCCAATGTACAGAAAAAGCCTATCCGGGTATTCCTTTTCAAGCTTTGTCAAACCGAAATATTCCCTCCCCACGGCGATTACCGAGGGATCGAGCTCCCACCCATGAATTACGACCTCGGGATATAGCTTAAGGATCGAGCGGGCGGCGGAGCCTGCACCGAATCCGAGAATTCCGACGGGCCCCGGGGGGAGAATCGGCGGCAATGTGGCGAAAACGTCGAAATAGGTGTTGGTGAGTGACTTGAAAAGGAACGAGATGCTGTGGATGTTTCCGGGGGCATCGAGAAGGAGCAATCTGGAGCCGGCAAATGGGTGCTCTGCTTTTCTTGAAACTTCGAGGACTCTGATGAAATTGTGGCGGGATTTGAACTTGGCGAGGATTTTGACGTCGTCTGCTGGAATTCCGTCGTCCTGATCTTGGGTTCTTTTCGGTGGGCTCGAAGCTTGGGTTTGGTGGAATTTGACTCCGAATTGGGGGCGTTTGATCTGTTTTCGTCGAAACGAAACGAGATTTTGAGAATTGGGTTTGAAGGAATGGAGGGAATTTTGAATTGGGTGGAGAATTAGAGGGTGGATTTCGTTGTTCAATTGAAGTCGCATTTTGCTTTTGAATAACAAAACAAGCAAACACAATTGAT
>JAOANK020000018.1:4720747-4738246 GCA_026257165.2 Telfairia occidentalis | reverse complement strand
TCTTTTTTTCTTTTTTTTTTTTTTTCCTTTTTATTTTTTAAATCTCCCATGTTCCTTTCTTTCTTTTTCTTTTTCTTTTTCTTTTTCTTTTTCCCCCTTTTTTTTTTCTGTTGACTAAACTCTCTCATTACTTTATTTGCTATTTTTTTCTTCTCAATTTTTACATACTATATATACACGAGATCGGCTCTGAATTTTAGGTAGAATTTTGTGTTCTAAGCAATATTAAATTCTCTCTCTCTCCCTCTCTTTTATATCACTAAAGTCTATATATTAAAATATAATTTGCATTAATTTTTCAAATGCATATTATTTACTTCTCTATTAGGGAACCCAATCAATTTCACACAATATCTAATAGAGTACTGTGTTTTTTTTTTATAACTACTACATATTTGGTGCTAGAAAGATATGGATATATAATAAATCTAAAAAAACTAAATAGGATTAAATCCATTTAGTCTCCAAACTTTAAAATTTATTCTATTTTAGTCTATAATTTTTTAAATACTAATTTTAACTATCTATTTTAATTAGTTTCAAGAGCTTAAAAATTTATTATTATGTTTTTTTGCTATTATATTTTATCATATAACATCGAAATCATGTTATCAACGAAAAAAATAGTAACTAAAATCTTAATAGTTATTTATTTTGCAATTCACTAAACTAAACAATTTGAAAGTTAGAGAACCAAAAAGAAATATAAAATTCGAAAACTCGTTAACTTTAAACCAACTAAATATTTTAGAAAGTTATTTTTTTATGCAAGTAAAGGAAAATATATAACTCATTGCTAGTGTAGTACACGTACTATATAAATCACTCATTGATTTATATTGTGATAATTTTCTTGTCTGTTCGCACTTTTCTCTCTCTCAAAGTTGCAACATTTACGTACATTCTGGCCGATTAAAAAGAAGAAAATTCAGTGTCTACATTTGGTTCAAAGATATGAACATATTCTTCAAATTCTTAAATGGACACATAAACAGTGTTTTATGATAATTTTACAGTGCTTTATACAGGGGATTTCTATCATTTGATTGCGATGGAAGTTCCTTCAATTTGATCAAAATCAGAGGTCGTGTAATGGTGATCTGAACCAATCAAAATTTCCCCAGCCAAAAAGAAATGTCTAAAATAAAGTTGATTGAGAGAATTAAAAATATCCGTTCATTATTCAGCCCTCTTAAAAAAATTTCAATTCCCAACTGGATATTTTGTATTTTTATGAGACATTTGATAATTGATTATGACATTGGGAGAAGGTAGAATGAATTAATTACAACTCCATATGCCCAACATGATATTACATATATATAAATTTATTTAAACTTTGTGACCTTTAAATTTATTCCCGATGGAATTTTTTTTAATATTAGATTTTGGACTATTGCCATCATAATAATAATAATAGAAAGGTACAATTGACGTGTATAAATAAAAGTTCAATTTCCTGTTGATTAAGTGGATAAAACAAATTAAAGAAGGAAAAGATGAGTCAATTAATAAATAATTATGGATATATTTTTAATTAATGAAAGACAGATAAGAATAAATATTTAATTAGAATTGTAACACCGACGGCGATACGAATACGTTGCTCCTCCATCACATATCGACAAGTTTTAGATTTCACGTGTGAAGCCGAGATCTTATGGTCCCCAAAATATAATGTTTCATTTTTATTTTTTTTAAAATAAATATATATATATTTATTTGAGAGATTTAAAGAAACAGAAAAAAAGGGAAAAAGAACCCAACCGAGGGATGAAATTATTGTGAAAGACGTAATTGTAAGAAATAGTTCTGATGGGAAAGGGAGACAAAAAGTGTGGGCCAATCATTGTGCCGATTCGGCGTATGAAGGATGCGTCGAGCTGGCTACGTATTTTCGAAGATAACGAAAGAAACTGTATTTATGTCGTCCGACGTGGACATGTCGGTTATAATTTTTTTATTATTTAAGAAAAAAGGAAAAAGAAAGTCTTTGACAGCCTCCAATCATTAACGCTTTCGTTTAAGGATGGGGTCTCTTAAACCAATAATACTTATCAATTTATCAATTAAGAAAAATCTGTCAATTCACCACCAATTAAATTTTGACCGATATATATATTTTTTAACTCTTGCGTTCATCTTTTTTACTCATCAAATTTTGAATGTTGGTTAAAAGGAGATACTGCTGACTAGTAATTAGTAAGTACTTGGCACAAAGAGTTTTATATTCAAAGTTTTTAACTATATATAATCTTTTGATATAATTTAAAAATTTAGAGATGAATATTAGGCAAAAAGTTATTTCTACTTCTTTATTCGCTTCATTTGCAACTATAGTTGTTTATGTACACAAACTACAAAGTTGTATTATATTATGAAGGTTACATTTTTACTTGAAGACTCATAATAAAATACTTAATTATATAGAGTTATTCAGTAAAGTAAATTTTTTTTAGTTTAATAATAACATGTAGGGATAGTATTGAGAACCTTCAATCGAAAATCATATCTTACTAATATTTATACTTCGTTATGTCAATTACTTCTAACAAAAAATAGGTTACTATATGATTAATTTTCAATATTGAAAAATAGACCCATCCAATAGGCTCCGAGGGAATGTTTAATTCGCGAAAAAAAAATTTATTATTTCCTAAACATTTTAAAATTTTTTGATGTGATTATTATTATGACTATTATTTAATTATTTTGAAATGAGTTTTAGTATAAAAAAAGTATCAAGATCGTAATGATAAATGTAAAACTTAAAAAATATATTACATTCGAAATATGAAAGCCTACATAATAAAATAGAAAACATTCTAAGTCAAATATTAATAATATGAATTCTAAATTCATATATTACTTTATTTATACGAAGTTTAATATTGTACTCACCTACCTTCTAGAGTATAATATAAATATTTATTAAAATAACGTTATAAATTTGAATCAATAGCTTTTTATTTTGAAAAAAAAAAAGCTATTTAAATAAGGGTGAAGATTCAATTTTTTTTTTTTACTGTCTTAACCGATTGAGAACTATGTTAGATATAAACCGAATGTCTTCTAAAGAACAAAAGTGAAAGATATTTATATTTTTATAAGAGAAAAAAGAAAAGAGTAAATAGTAAAAGAATAGTAGAAAAAATAATAAAGAATGGAAAAGAAAAGGCATGGAGCCCATGCTTTTGAATGCAAAGGTGTCGGCTGGACTTTATGATGATTAGAATTCAAAGGGGAATTTTAAAAATATTTGGGGAAATATTTTTTTAATATTTTAAAGAAAAAAACATGCGCTTAAATATTGCGTAACAGTAGATTGCACGCAATTCCTCTGTTTAAAGTTTAACCCCAAAATTATTATTTAATTTATCTCAACTTTGAACCCTCGAGTTTCAAATAAATAACTATTTTTAATTTATTATTGGGTACCTGTTGCTTCTAACTTAAATATCACTCAATAACTATGTTTAAGTTCTTAATAATTCACTTCTACTTAATCTCTTTTTATAAGTACTTATTTAAAGTATTATAAACTAGATTGTCAACTTGAGTATAATTTAACTAATCAATATATGCCTCTTCAATTAAAAGGTTAAAAATTCGAATTTTCATTCCCATATATTATTAAAATTTTTTCGTGCTTAAAAAAAGTTTGAACCACGTTATTTGATCTTTCATTGCTTACATTTTATATTAATTAGAATGTTACTTAAGTGCTCGAATATTAGTGCCTCCTTTTGTAGGTTGTAGGTTTGAATTTTCTTCTTTTGTTCATTATAAAATATTTTTAAAATAATTATTTTTATGCATTTTACACTACATTTTTAGTTTTTTTTTTCTTTCCCATATGTGATTTTATATTTTAAATTAATAAAAATGATACATCTTTCAAATTAATTTTAATGGACCCAATGTTTTGTGCAATAAATTTTGTTTTGTAAATCTACTATATGAAGTCATTATCTCTGTGATTAATATTGATAAAAATCACCTAAAACACATTGGAAGGACCATTATTTTTCAAAGTTTGTTTTTTTTTTTCTTTGAAGAGTACTCACATATATAAAAACCTAAATGTTTTATAACTAAGAATAATTTCAATATGCACAATAATATTAACATTCACTACTCACCCAATAAAAAATGATAAAATTTCAGAAAATTTAAAAAAACAATAATTGAGGGATATTTAAAAAACAATTTCAGAAACAAGCTCTATAAAATTTCATTGTATCTAGTGCATAAAATCAATAGTATTATGATGATGATGATGATGCGACTTTTTCTATTATTATTTTTGGGGGAAAAATGCAGAATCATAGTTGTAAGCTGAAGGATTTGTCATGTAGACCAAAATGCAACAAAAAGCTAAAAAGCTTTTTATGGGTTAAAAAAAAAAGGGGATGGCAACAGCAGCAGTGTCTGTTGAGATTTCAGAGTCTAAACTCTCTTTTATAGTTTCTTTGCTTTGATAATTACTATTTATAAGGCAAAATAATAATAATTTAAAAAAAAAAAAAAAGAAAAAGCAGCCATCTTTTTTTAAGTTTGTCAAGTACACGTTTAAAATGGTTTTACTTCCTTCAACTTAATACCAACTTCCCCCTTTTCTCATTTTTCTTTTCTCTTTCTCTCTAAATTTCTAAAGATGGAGATTTCTTAAAACCCAATCTTCTACTATGCAAAAGCAGCACCAAATTTGCGTAAAACCCACTTGATTAATTCTTCTTTCATCTCTCTCCTTAACTTGAATCTTAAGTATGATTTATCCTTCTATTCTTTAAATCATCAGAAACTATTTTTGGGCTTTTTGTCAACTCTTGACAACCCAAAAAAAAAAAGAAAAAGAAAAAAGCGATATATATATTTCTCTGTCCTACGCATTTGGAATCCGCCCACTCGCATAATTCTCTCACCATAATGGGGCGCCATTCTTGCTGTCTCAAGCAGAAACTAAGGAAAGGCCTGTGGTCGCCTGAGGAAGACGAAAAACTCTTCAATTACATCACTAGATTTGGCGTTGGCTGCTGGAGCTCAGTCCCTAAACTTGCTGGTATTCTCAAATTTTGCTTATTTTCACTTCTTTTTTTCTGGGTCTGCTTCAAAATGGGAACTTTACTCTGTTTTTGTTGCTTTTAAAAAAAAAAAAAAAAAAAAGGTTTGCAGAGATGTGGGAAGAGTTGTAGGCTGAGATGGATAAATTACTTGAGGCCTGATTTGAAAAGAGGAATGTTCTCTCAGCAAGAAGAGGATCTCATTATCAGTCTACACGAAGTTCTCGGCAACAGGTAAAAGTTACGAATTATCTACTGAACTATGTTGGGAATTGAAATTTAACAAATTTAACAAATGGGGTTGATTTTTTTTTTTTGTCAGATGGGCTCAAATTGCAGCTCAATTGCCAGGAAGAACAGACAATGAGATAAAGAATTTTTGGAATTCGAGCCTGAAGAAGAAGCTGACGAAGCAAGGAATTGACCCAAATACCCACAAGCCTATAATCAACATTCAGGAGGTTAAAGAAAAGAAGATCTTTGAAGATAAGGAATTTGCTGAAATCCCGGCGCCTCAAGGAATTTCCGGTTACTCCACCGTGGGGTCCCAAGGTGGCCCTGCATTTCTCCTGCAGGGCGGTGGCGAGTACTACGACGGCGGGCTGACGGCGGCGCCGATTCGAGACCATTTCATGAACAAGCAAGCCTTGGATTGCTTCTCTTATTTCGAATTCCAAACAGGGCTCGATTCCTGTGGCTACAATAACAACAACAACAACAATTCGAATTTCGAAACACAGTACCAGAATTTCTCGGACACGAATTCGAATTTCGGATTCAGTTCGGTGCCGAGTTTGACAAATTCGGACCATGGGAGCTTGTCGGGAACAGAGTTTTCGGACAATTCGGGTTCCAACATCAGCAATTACGGCGGATTTTACATGAACAACAACAACGGAGTGGATAATTCGACATTTTGTTCGTGGGAAAATGAGAATAAACTGGACAGCTTTTTCCAGATTCATGTGAATAATAACAACAATAACGGAATAAAATCAGAGGAATTGAAGACAGCAACAGCAAGTAATTCAGTGCTGGATGAGCAGCTAATTCAGAGTCGAACCTCAGTAGATTTCAGTACCTTTCCATTAACGTCGCTGTCACAACACATAACGGGAGCCAATTTTGATGCTTTCCACCATTTGTGAACAAACTGTACATTCAATCCTTTTTTCTCTCTCTCTCTCTCTCTCTCAGAAAAAAAAAAAATACACACAGATGTTGATAGTAATAGACGATTTCCACCCAAAAAAAAAAAAAAAGGTTTGAAGTGAAATTATTTCTCTTTTAATTTCCCCCCCTTTTTTTTCTGTATTTCTCTCTATTTTCCCCCTTTCTTCTGTAATATTTGTTTTATGACGAGTTGAAATAATGTGAAGAGTGAAGTTGAACCCTTTTATTTCTATTCTTTTTTTTTAACCCCCCCTTTATTTACTTCGAATTATATTCTTCTTAGCATTTGGATAAGACCCACATCCAAAATCGATCGATGAATAGATTATATAATACTTGACTTTTAAAGTAAGAACCACATTCAATCCATGAATTATTGATACGAAAATAAGGAAGGGGAATATAACATGTTAAATATTATACGATTAGACGTTGCTAAGCTGTTTGAGAATTTGGGTGAAATTAAATGAGATGGCAATTGGGAAAATGCATTATTGGAGAGAAGGGGGAAAGAATTGAAATTTGAAAGGATCGGGAAATGGGGTCTGTATAATATAAGAAGGGTGAAATAAATATAAAAATGAGATTTTTTTTTTTTTTTTTTTTTAGATATGTTTAAAGTTTTATGGTATTTGATTATCTGAGTTTTTCACTCACTTTTATGATATGGAGGAAAAATAATAACTTTTTTTTTTTTTTTTGGGTATTTGGTTTTGTCTGTTAAGATCATGGCGGTGTGTTGAGAGACAAAGGGGGGCCGGCTGGGCTGGTGGGGGGTTGGAAGAGAAATGCCAACCACATTTGTGTTCTTTCTTTTACATAAAATCTCTTAATTTCAAACTTTAATTTTTAATTAATTAATTAATTATTATATTCTAATTTTGTGTGATTGTTGTGAGGTTTAATTTTGTTTATTGCATTATTATGAAGATGAGATTCCTCTTCACTTTCATTATAGGAGATGATGTTCATTGTATTAGACTAAATAATTATTCAATAATTACGTTGTTATTTGTCTTAGCATCTTCTCTTTTAGTTCGATCATATTTTAATTTTGATATCGACGTCTAAATTTTGATAAATGGTGAAAATAATGCGCTCTTTCTTTTTTTTCTTTCTTTTCAATTTAGATCATTATCTACTAACTTCTTCAAAAAAATTGCATATTTAAATCTTCACTAATGTTTGAATTTCAATTAAAAATATTGAAACTCACACCCAAATACGCGTAAATACAATCATAATAAACACTTAATTACGTCCCTAGCGACTCTATAAAATTAATTTCATTACTTTTTGGAGTTTATTGGATTTGATGAAAATAGTTATTTTTAATATGAATTTTGACTCGCTCGATTAATTAATTATAGAGGTGAAAGCGCAAGATCAAATTTGCCTTACTATATTCATCTTTATATCAAAAATTAATTAATCTCAGTGATATATGTGGTAAAAATGTGAGGTTGCATTTTGTTGGGTATCCAAAAGAAAAACTTAGCTAAAAAGACGTTCACTTTTGATTTTACAAAAGTAAACTATAGAATTGCAAAAATATCTTTTCTAAGTATAATTTCTATCATCTCGTAGAAGTCCCAAAATAAATAAAAAAGATATAGTACTTTTTTGTTTGTTAGTTATTATTTTATTTTGAGCCACAATTCCATCACCGGCCGTTCGACTTAAAATGTAATATGATATTGTAAAATGGGACACATTTTAAGTAGCTATATGACTACAAAAATAGCATAAATATCTAAATTAATTACATCAATTATTAATAATAGTTCATCGTTGATTTAGTAAACTCAAATTTTGACTAACCTAATTAATTTTTATTATTCAATATCTAACTGTTATATCATCTTCCATTATATTTTAATTATTTGATTTTTTTTTTTTTTGTCATCAATTGGAGTTTTATTCTAAATTTTGACTTTTCATCCTATTTTTATACATAAAAAAATTAAATTTCATGGATGGAAGAAACTTACTAGTAAGATGTAGGCATAAAGTCAATTTGAGTTCTGTTAATGTTGAAAGCTAATCAAATTAAATCAAGCATTCAAAAAAATCGAAGCTAAGTTCTTCAATTCATCTGACTCTTTTTTTTAAAAAAATATATATATGTTGATTTTAAATTGCTTTTTTTAAAAATATATATATAAATATCATAAAAGTTGAATAATATTATAATTATTAATGTTGGAATCATAATAAAATTAATGATTATATTAAATTAGTTTGGTTCAATTACAAACTTAATTAAACTTTAGTAAAAAAATATGCATTACTCATTAGTCGGATTGATCTGCAGGTGTTTTCTTTTATAATTTTTTCCAATATCCTGAACATCATGATAGATAGTTTTAATATCAACAATATAAGTAATAAATGGAAATTCTAAATAAGTACATGTGTGTATTCATGCAATATTTCCTTTAATAAATAAAGAGCACGATAAAGAATAATCTTTCGCTACATACTTTTGTGTAGGGATTTTCTTACCTATCTCTGTAAATTCTTAATTTGCATTATTATACAATAAACTCTAATATTGTATAGATTAATAAAAGTTAAGATCTTTGAACTACATAATTTTCACAATGACATAAAACGTAAGATAACGTACCTTGATCCATGACGTTTGATTCGGTAGAGCAATTTGCATGATTATACAATAAACCCTTGATTCATAACGTTTGATTCGGTAGTGCAATTCTTGAGGAGTGTGTTTCTCTCTATTAACCTTCTTTTATACTTTATTAGTCTTTTTTAATGGAGCAAAAATATAGGTAGAGAGATTACTAATCCCTAAAATTTTATCTTTATATATACACCTTTTATCATGGTGTGTAATTTAGAGAAATTATCTTTTAATTAATTGACCTGCTAACATGGTCCTACCACATTATTGAAATAAATGTACATGTGCCACATTAATAATAATATTAAATTTAAAAATCTAACAACTTCATTCAATATTTGACAACTAACAGGGAAGAATGAAAACAAAGGAATTTAAAAAAAAAAAAAACAAATAGCTGTCAAATTTTGAAGGGTGGTAAGTAAGAAGATCTCTACGTACTAGTACCAAGTATTATTATTCTACTATGAATGTAAAAGTAGAGAATGAAACTTCCCAACTATATAATCTTAACTAGTTGAGTTACCTTTTCAAATTGGATATTCATCGACACTTTAAAGTTGGGGGTTTTTTTTTTTAATTAGAAAAAAAAGGTTTAATGAATAAACAAGAAAAAAGGAAGATTAGTGGAGTCTTTAATTACACTCATTGTGAGCGAAAGAGAGGAGTTTTAACAGAAATTGATGTTGGAAAGTTTGGTTGGAGAAGAAAAAAAGAAAATTGGCCCCAAACCCAAAAACACCCTCTTAACAACTTAAACCCAAGTTGCTTTCTCTGTTGTTAGCGTAAAAAACACAAACTTAAAAAAAAAATAATAATAAATAAATAAAAATAAAATTATAAGTACAGCTCAAAAGCGTGTAATTCGGGTCAGCTCGGGAATGGATCCGACATGATTAACAGCTAATCAACAAGTCAATCAGTTAATCAAATCCTCACTTAAGCCTGATCAAACTCTTATGTCATTTCCCCCTTTTCTCCCCCCTTCATTTCATTTACAACTTTTTTTACTTTATTATATATATATATATATATTGTTTTCCTCCTTTTTTTTATTTTTTATATACCCACATGCAAAATATTTATTTTAACCCACTAGGAGACTATCATTATACAATTTTTGTCTTTCTAATGTGTAGAATATCATTTTATATTGTTATTGACTTTAAGAGAGATATGGACCTAACATTAGTTTAGATGGGAATATGTAATACCCCTTAGATTTTTTTTTTCTCTAACAAAGTAGAAGATTTGAACTCCGAACTTTTTTTGAATTAACTAGATTTATCGACAAGTCCATATCTATGAGTTGAAAAAATATTACAATTCAAAATTGAGATGTGAATTGAAACCTAATACCTACAATATTTAAAGGAGTTATTGATGTTCGAACCAATTGAGTTAAGTTTATGTTTATGTTTAACATGGTATATTGGAGTAAGAGATCTTTTGTTCATAATATTTTAAATTCTTTTTGGTGTTGTTTTTTTCTTTCTATGTAGAATCTCTCTAGTATTGTTTTTAATTTGATAATAAATAATCTTTGATAGTTCACTTATTGTGTTTCGTGTTAATTTTTGAACCCACAATTGAAGATTAAATATGTTATAGCATATCGCAAAGGTTAATAGATAAAAACATGTATTACTATGGCAAAAGTCAATGGTTCAATTCTCCAACCCCACTATTATTGAACTAAAAAAAATGTTAAAACTTATCAACTTAAGTTTCTAAGTTGTCAACCATGGTTTAATGGTTAAAATATCTCAAACTTTCTTAGGTCTAAATCCTATCCTTTATTTGTGATGTAATACTTGAACGAAAAAAATTGGATTTGCAGTTTTTCTGGTCATAAAATACGATAAATTAATTTCAAATTAGCAAGATTACCTATTTTTGATTAACTAAAATTATTTCTCTTAAAAAATTTATCAATTTTTTATAATTATATAGCCTAATCAAGGAGTCAAATAAAGGCCATGTGCTAAAATTTGTTATTAAGAAAATATTAAGACGATACGAATCGTCCAAAATATAAAGCATTCAAAATTTTCGGGGAAAAAAAAACATTAAAGTTCAAATACTAATAATAAAATCCGTCAAAGAAAACAACTATAATAAAAAAATGGTCCAATAGTAATCTAAGATTCTAAACATCTAGAAAAAAAAAATAAAAATACAAAAAGCAAACTAAAAAAAATGTTTATAAATCAAAACTTGTTTTTCTTGCTTCCTTTTCAAAAGTTAGAACAATATTTCTTTTCCTCCGGCAAAAGATCTCTGCCTGCCTTTAGCTCATCATAAATAATGACATTTAAAAATCTTTGGTTTTACAGTCGTAGAACTTTTTTTTTTTAGTTCAACAACATGTGAGATGGAGATTCGAACCGACGACTTCTTGGTCAAGAATATTATACTTTAACCAATTGAATTATGCTCGATTTGGCTACATTCGTAGAATTGAACACGACAAAAATGGCAATCATTATATTATGTTTCTTTAATTAGGTTGTTTCATATTCATTATATTAGATTATGATATAAGATTTATTTCATATAGAAACAAAGTCTCTTTCCCATTTTGTTATTCTTTTACGATTTCTTGTTCTTCTCGAGTGAGAGTTTGAAAGATTGAAAATGCAAATTCTCAAGGAGATTGCTTCCTCAAGTTACCTCATTAAGAAGCCATAGAAGAGAAATGTGAAGAAATTGTGGAAAATGTTTGCATTTTGTCCAATCAGTGCATTGAAAATGTGCAAAAAGGAAAATTGATGAGATTTCATCAATCGAGCACAGGATTCTCAGGTTTCAAACAAACAAACTCATCTCAGCCATCGAAGAATTTCGATGAGATGGCTTTGGCTTCTCTAACGAAGGCGACTAGAAACATCTCGGCCATCATAAAGGCTTATTGTCAAAGATATGAGCGATCATCATTTAACTCAAGACTTTTCTTTTCAAGATTCATACACATTTTGGTTATTTATTTATTTATTTCGTCATACAGAAGCAATACATGCTATTATATTCATGCCATTAGTAGAGGAAAAAGACATTAAAAAGATTATGAGCCATGCATTAATATGAGTGAAGATTCAGTTTGTGCAAAAACAGAACTCGGTACTTTGAATTTACAACAAAATTGGGTAGAACCTGAAGTTAGATTCAAATTCTTCATTAACTTTGGCTGGTAGTCTCTTCAGGGGCGGATCCAAGACTTTTAGTCGGACATATGACAGACTTGAACCCACGCCCAGGGAGGGCACAAGTACCTTCCCAAGCTCTTTCTACAACTGAGCTACCAGCTAAATTCAGTATCAATTTGGATTTGCATATATATATATAATTAAATAATTCGAAATCCAGGGGGCACGTGCCCCAGGTCCCTTCATAAATCCGCCCGAGTCTTTGCTTACAGTTGACACATGAGGCTTGAAAGAATTTTGTGTTGTGTTGGTGTCTCTCTATTTCTTCCTGTTTCAATCTTTTGAAATGAAGAACACCCTGCAAAATCTACAGTTCTTGACAGAGGAGTCAAAATTCAGCAGGAGTAAGTTTGTCCAATTACCAAGCAAAATTCACATCAATAAAGCTTTTATCCCGAAGGGCATCGGTCGCAGTCGTTAACAATTCAAGCAAGAGAAATCGAGAGAGCAGAAACTAAAACTTGAACCAGCCAAATGAACAAGTTAAACATTAACTTTGTGATATACATAATCAATTAATCACAATATACAAAGATCTCAGGTGATCCAAAATTCTTGTTTGTTCACTTCCTTTTACTCGCCCCAATGCCCGAATACTGCACATACGAAACTCATCATTCCGTTGCTATCGTAGTTTATGCGACCGGACATCAGAGGAACTAATCTTTCCAGGTTTAGTAATGTGGGACAAAGCAATTGATGTTCCTCTAGGTTCAACATATCTACAGTATAACTATTGAAGATACTTGAAAACATGTTTAAAGCAATTGACTGCAAATGTAACATCTTGTGTGATATGTTCATTTCCATCTGAACTTCCTAGAAAGAGTGCCTACTAAAGTAATGATGTGATGAAACGACAAATCAATGAATGCCCAACAACGACGCATTTTGAATCTGGAACTACTGTATAGTAACAGTAACTGATAGAAACGAAAGAACAGCATGATAATCAAAAGAAACAGCAGTGGACGTCACCTGCATTTCTCAAGTAGTTCATTATCTCAAACTATGCATTCTGTGATACAATTGAAGGGAGATACCCAGCACGTTAATGGTTGACAAGATTGTTATTGCATTTTCCTAGTAAAAATTTTTGACACAGAACCTGAAAATCTGTAAACAGCATCCAGGCGAGTGGACGAAATGTGACATCAATCTGGATTCGACGTGTCCATGTGTATAGCTGCAATGGCATCAAGGGACAAGCACATCAGACTTCGTCATCGAGCGATTGAAACAGAGACTGGTGCCCCCATGTTTCTCTGAAACTTGTGTTCAGAAATATGCTAAGGTTCAGATGATTGATAATCTAAGGGACTTCTTAATGGGTTTAAACAGAACAAGAGAAGCACTGAAAAACTGAACATATTTTGGACTACAAACAAGAATGAAGCACAAGGAGTAAACCAACACAATCAGCTACCAACAAATATTCAATCATAACAGCAGGCTACAATGTTAGCATGACTTTGAGAGACATTGAAGACAACAATCTAAATAATGATTTCGAAGCGGTAATTGGCTCCCCATGTACTCGAATCTTTCCCTTTTGTTTCCTTGTTGTGGTGTAACCTAACAAGAATTAGAAAGCAAGAGCCAACAAGTTGAGAGCCCTACCAAGACCATTGAGATGAAAGGTAACAGAGCCAGAGGAAATATGCTGTTTCATCAAGTGAAAATTGTCGTTCAATATGCTGTTTCGATCACTACCCCAGGCCATCAACGATGCAGCCGACTTATCTCAAATTGAGGAGAACTTTGAACACTCTCCAATTTGTATTAATGTACAACAAAATCGCTTGTTAGGTTAAACTCAAGAGCTACTTGAAATAATAGTAAGCTTAGGGTGACAAACTGTGTCTGTGGATATGATGAGCTCCAGCCTGATAAAGAGTAAGGTGGTGTATGGCTTTGGCAAACAACTCATACAAGTCGGGATGTTGAGCTAAAACAGGACGAGCCATCCCCTCGATCGTATTCAAGGCACGGGCCTGCTCTAGAGCCTTGCTATTGCCTGCACTCAGGGCAAGATAACATAGCAGCATAAGGCCAGGCACTTGAGCCGGATCATTTTGTCTTAGAAGTCTCATTAGAGGAGGAATGCCATCAAAATCAATAATCGACTTCGAATGCGCTATGCAGTTATAATTTTCAGGGCAAGCAAACTTCCCTAATGCAATGACAGCTTCATTGGCCACATCCATGTCCATACTCTTCATCTGCAAAACCAAAAGATTGATAATCTGACTGTCCTTCGCAGGAAAAATCCTGGCAAGAGAACCAATCGATTTTATAGCGGGAATCTGCAACACCCTATCATTTTCCTTCTGAATCATTTTTGAAAGCTGATCGAGAACCGCTTTTGGAGCCGGAGACGTGATCTTAAAGGCAGCATGTCTGAGGTCTGGCTTGGATTCTGCAACGGCTGTTACCTCCATCACAGTCATCAAGCAATTGAATTGCAACTCCCCTTCTTCACTCTCAATAATCTTCGCCAAACACAGCAAGCCTTTCGTCTCTGTGATCTTTCGGCTATTCGTTAAGCTCCCTTTCGAGAGTCTCCAGAGAGCCTTAGCACAATTCACCTTAAGCTCAAGCTTCACTTCAGAGCTCTCGATATCTTTCTCCTTCTTCTGATGGCCCCCTCGGCTACTACCGTCAGAATGTGAAGAAGGCGAATTAGAATTCTGTGTTCTAATAGAAGTTTTCCCAGCTAGCTGCTTCTTAATCGTAACCACAGAATGAAAACTCGTCTTCCCCAATTGAACCCTAGGATCATCCAAAACCGTATCAATCGACAAACAAGTAACCAGTGGTTTCGTCACGTTTTCTCTAGCAAACTCCTCTTGAGCAAGAGGGCTAAGTTCCGCCATTTTAGAAACCAAATTCGCCACCACAATCTGAACCCTCATGGTGGAATCATTAAGAACCTGAACAATAACGGGAACCCCAGGAATATCCACAATCGATTTAACCCTATCCGGGTCAGCAGCGACATTGATGAGAACATTAGCAGCGGCAATTTGGGCATCAGGGGAGGCATAATCCTTAAGCAATTTAAGCAAAGGGGGAACCCCACCTTCTTCCACAACAATTTTCTGGTTCCGATCGTTCCCACGAGTGTGTAACATCAGTTGATTGGCGGCGTCGACCCGATTTCTAATGGAACCCATTTGGATTGTGGCGATGTTGGGCCAAATATAAGCCAGAGTCGGGTCGTTGCTCGCAATCGGAGGGAGCCCAACGGTGCCATCGGAATCGAAGATTGAAAGAAGCCATCTCATGTCGCCAATGGAAGATTCTAGAAGACTGGAAACTTTCCGGTAATCGGCGATGGTGGTCATGGAGAAGACTTGGCGGAGGAACCCACTGTGGCGGCACTTGCGGACGAAGGTCAGAGCACGATCCAGATTCTTGGAGACGTCGGCCACAATCCGGCGGATGGGCCGGTCGTACAGCGGCTGTGTGGCTGTGGTGATCAGCCGGACGGTGGTTCGGAGCATGCCGGAGAGTTTGTCGACTTGGTTGGCTAAGTCAACGCATTCTTGTCTCGAAGAAACTGCCTCTTGGGCCAATTTCAGAATTCTATCAGCTAATAGAATTGGAAGTGTGAGCTCGTGGAGAATCGCTCCTTCTTCACTAACAGGAGGAGCTGCGGCAGCCATTGCTGTTACAAGAAAGAAACAAAGTTCAAGTTCTTAACGATCTTTTTTCCTTTTATTTCAGAGCCAAAGCAGCTCCGTGTGAAACTCTCTTTTTTTTTTTTTTCAAGAATTGAATGTAAAGTCATGAGAATGGGAGGAGTTTGGTGTTGTGTTAATGGGTCAATTTCTCTTTTTGGTCTCTCCCTCTCTCTCGTACGATGAGTTGATTTCTTCATCTCGCCGTGTCGTTAGTGGAAAAGTCATTAAAGAATCAGACTTTAGTTTATAAAAAGAAGACGTGAAGAAATTGCCAGAAGTTGACTGGTCAACTTGTGGATATATTAAGCTCATCCAACGATGGCGGAAGTGAATTGGGAAATCAAATTCGGATTTCAACGGCATTCTTCAAAATCATGATCAATCCAGCGATCTTATCTTTATTGCCATGAATAATGATTTTCTTTATTGAAAAGAGAGAGAGCGAACTTTAATTTGCAAAAAGAAATTGTGAATATCTATATGTGTCTGGTAATTGAGGAAGAGAACAATGTGGGGTTTTGAAGAATGGAATGGGTTTCTTTGTCGAGCTGAGGGTTATGATAGAAACACAGACATTCTTCGTGAAGAATCACCGCAGAACCAGACACAGAGAGGCAATGTCTGTGTTCCTCCTCCCTCACCCACTAACCAAATCTAGAACTTCATTTATCGTTTACTTGTCTTCCCCTCACACGTTAAAAAAAGATGGTCTCGTCTACACCCAATTCCGTTCATATTCCAATATAGTATTCGTCATAATGGAACAATGGCTTATGATAAAAAAAATGTTCTCTTCCTAATTTAGTATTTAAACTCTACGAAGTAAACTTGTTTTTTTGAAGGAGATAATTGACGGTGCTCATTCTATAGATATTGGAAAAGTCAATTCATGCTTTCACTCCCTCGGATTCTACTCCATATCCAACGCTTTCCCCCCAACCCCTCGAAGGAGGAAGTCTTTAGGTTCCCTCGACGGAGCCCCCTACTTGCGCTCCCTTGTAGAAAGAAGATTTTAAGCTTCTTGTTTTCTTGTTTCTGGTAAGAAAACGAAAAGTTGCAGCTCAAATACCTTAAGGGAACGTGAATCAGAGGAGAGGCAGCCCTCGCTCTTGATAGTTAATCGTTTGGGTCGAGGGAGCATAAATGATTTATGCACCCATTACGTGGACCCTGAAAAGTTCAATATCTAAGAGAAGACCTCTAGCGAGGCTTAAAACTTTTTTACCTCCGATTTAGATAAGAAGATGCATAATTTATGTTATCCCCATTTTACTACGAGCGAAAGATAGCCATAAAATTCGCTCCCGGTTTCCTATTTACGGATTTTGAGGGAAAAAAAAGCTGAAAAAAGAGTGAAAAACCGGTTTACTTTTATTATGAAGACGTATCACGTCAAGATCCGTTGCTCAAATTGAATCACGCCAACTTGATGAAAATTTTTGGATCATGCGAAACAAGAGCAATGCTAATAGATGTACTATCAAGTTATGTTTGAATTGACACCAAATATAATACAACAAAGTAATATAATTTCATGGTTACTTTGTCAAAATGTATCAATGCATCGCGCTTTTTTTTCTCTTTCCATAAAGAGTATCACCTTTTTTTAAAAAAATAAATTTTATGATCTACAATATTTCACTTAAAAAAAAGCTTCGTAATCTCTCAATTTAAACAGACAGTAACAAATATAATGCAATTGGTGCTTGAAGAAACTATAGCATTGG
>JAOANK020000018.1:4701479-4717847 GCA_026257165.2 Telfairia occidentalis | reverse complement strand
AGTTCTTACCATACTTGATAAAAACAAGTTCATACCAAACCAGTATTTTAGCCTTTTATATTTTTTGCTTTTTTGTTCATCATATATATATCAACTGCATCAGCTACCTACTATATTATATTATTATTTTTTTCTTTATGATAGCTGTTTAGGAAGTTTTATTATTCTTTTATCAGGAAAAAAAAAAAAAGGGAAGTTTTATTATTCTATACTCGAAGTAGGGTAGTGCATTTTTTTAATATTAAGAATACGATGATGTGCAGTATAATAATTTTATTGCAATTATTACATGCAGTATAATAATTATGCACCTGATATATTAGGGCTTGTGATTGAAAAAAAATAAATTTGTTTTTTCAAAGGTTGAAATTAACCGCGTATATAAATTCTCAAAAAACAGAACTATTTGACAGTTAAAGTTATATTCCTCGATCAAATTAACATCTCAATCTAACATCCGCGGGAGAAGCATAAATTTAACAATTAAAAAACTCGTGCTTTCTTAAGTGACGGATTTACAGTGAACAAAAAAAAAAAAAAGATCTTTAATCATATACACAAGCAAATTGAGAATTCCAAAGACAAGAAAGACGACAAAGATGCAGAGTCGTTTTAACTTTTAACCAGTTTCCTGCTCAAATTCTTCAGCCTCAGATTCCTCAGCATTGTCAGCATCATCATCTTCTGCCTCTATATCTTCCTTATCATTGTCAGCAGTCATTTTGCCAATGACCACCAGGTTGCTGTTCGTCTTCCTGATTTCATTGCACTGCGATAAAAGTAATACAGACAAGTGAGAGAAGGAGGAAGTAAAAGGGTACCTAAAGGAACCTAATGAAATTGCAAATTTGCAATAGTTCACAAAGAGAATTGCATAGTTTGTCGTTGCGAGCTTCAATTCCACTTGATTCGTAACATTTGGTATCTTATGATTAGGCCTCTTCTTCTTCTTCTTCATCTGAGGCTTTAGGAGGGTTGTTGAATGAAAGCAAAATCACCACCACAGTTTTCACAGGGAAGAAAGGGAGAAGGTAGTTGCGAAATTTCAGAATAACACCATCCAAGATATCATTATTGACAAGAGAACAAGTAAGCCTAAACAGTTTTAGTAGATGTCTGGCTCAGAGATTTTATAATTTTGGATTTATGAAGTTTTGGGTTAGGAAAGTAAATTTGTAATATGTGTTGAATTATCGAAAGGAATTGATTATAGAAACTTGAGTTCGTATAAACTATGTTTGATTTGTGGATTATATGATTCAGTATGCAATATTTTTAGTAGAATTTAGTAGGCTGCAGAAGCCTGAGTTTATTTAGCCCTTGGGACTTACAAACCCGTAGTTCTGGTAAGAAAATTACGTCAGGCATAGAATGATGTACATTGGAACATCCCCTTCTTTACTTTGGAACTACAAGGTTAAGAATAAATATCATATTCAAGCTAATTCTAGAGTGGTAACTGATCGTGCTCTGCAAAAAATTCTTCAAGAAGGGTATCAACAAGTTTACTCCAGGGTCCAGTCTCAAGTAAACAATCGAAATAAGTAAATATTGAACCAGATCTGAATTGAAGAAATATTGGTAAAGAAGTTATTGACATCAACTCAGTCCAAGTTTCCATCATTATAGCAGCGAATTCCTTAAAAACAAAATATTCAAAGCAGACAACCAAGAGAAAACTGTTTAAGATGCAATTGAGAAAGGGAAAAAACAAAAGTGAAATATTGTTCGTGGACATGAAACGAAAGATAGGGATTTCCAGGTAGGCGGAAGAAAATAAAGATTTGAGCACAAATACATTCGAACAGTACCGAAAACGATCACAATCAAGGGCGGGAACGCATCGGATAATTCACAATATGCCGTAATTAAACCAGAATCAACATTCCAATCAATTATCTTTCAATTAGATCGCATTTCCTGCGCCCAAGCAGGGGATTCAAAACAGCAAAAGAGAAAGAAAGAAAGAGCTAGGGTTTTTTAAAAGAGACTGAAAAGTACCTTCTCTTCAAAATCAGATTCTTCCATGGCGAGCAGTAGCTCTTCGTTTTGGGGTTGAGGCCACTGAGATGGTAGTAAAAACGACGTCGGAATCGTCCTTGTAGACCAGGGGTACTGGGTCATAAAAGCTGGAAACTGCAGCATTTCTCTCGCCGGAGAGCGAAACTTGGAGGGGAATGGGTTCAGTTGCAGAATACGAAAATCTCCAGCGTTGTGTTTGGCAACTGGTTTACTTCTGTCCCAGTTGCAGTTCGACTTGACCCCACCCAATGTACGATTATCCTGGGACCGGTTAAAATCAGCTGGATAAATGACTTCGACTCTGAAAATATTATGATTACTTTTTTTATTATTTTTTTAAATATAAGAAAACACAAAATAAATTAAATAATAGTAGAAGAAGAACACTCAGCACCAATTACTATGGCTATCTTAGGGTGGTTAATCTTCCAACCAAAATTGAATTGTCTGAGGTCTTTGTGCAGGTATGGCCAAGGAGTTAGCCACTTCGTTCGGGTTCCGAAGGTGGTTTTTTGGGCAGTTCAAGGTGGGAAATTTCTAGTCCTATCTGAATATGAAATTTTTTCCATTATACGCTTATTATATTAGCATCATTTAATATGATGTGGGTATATAAAATAAAATAATATATTACATATTTAATATGTCAAATCATGATGAAGGGAAAGAGTATGTACCATAGTAATGGAATTTTTTTTCCATCACAGCGTCAAGTTTTTAAATTTTTAATTTTGTGTTTAGTAGATTTATAAATTTTAAACAGTATCTAATAGATCCCTACAAATTAATTTTGTAATTAATAGGTTATTAATTTATTTGAACTCGTCAACCAGCACATAATACAACTAGTTAAGATGTATATTTGAGTGACCAATTTATTCACGAAACCTTAACCCAACGTCCCACGTGCTCCAAGTTCGAAGGGATCCAATGCCCAACTATTGACTCCTCCTAAAACTACATTATCAGAGGTGAGCTAAAAATGGTTGTTAGTGGGCACCCACTACTTTTCACTCGTTAGACTAACCCTATTGACTACATTAAGAAAAGATGTTCATAGAGGTCGAAAAGACTTGGTGCCATAACGACTCTTTGAACTAAATGATGTAATAAAAGAAAATGCAATAATCAAAACTAAACGATATAAGGATGAAAGAAAATCAAGCTAACTATGATAGGTCATTTTACCATGAAAGTACAAAGAATAACAAAAAAAAAAAAGTTTGTCCAATGAAAGGAGTGACTCAAGGTATTTCATCATTCTACTATCAAAAGATATAAATTTGAATCTACACTCAACTCTCATACTTTGTTGAACTAGAAGGAAAAAAAAACAAACTTATTTGAACTCAATCTATATTATAACATCCCACAAAGTTCTCAATCAGCAGCTAAATTTGGATCATTTAGTTTTAAGATAAGGACCATGTTGTGATTCTATCGATATGCTCAAGTGAAGAAACGAAATTTTCAAACCCAAAGATAATTCGAATGGGATTTCTCTTTTAGGCACGTGAAAGCTACACATTCCATTCCACATGAACTGTATGACTGGATTTCCCAATCAGGAAGGAAAAGAAAAGAAAAGGAATGGAAAGAGAGAATTTGATTCCATACGTGCTTCGCCTTGGGTAATGCAACAACGACAATCACTGAAGAAAATTAAGAAAATTGCAGAATATTTCGTAGCTGATTACCAATCCAACCGCCCCTCTCTCTGAGTCTGACTCTTTCGACACTTTTTGCAGTTTTTTCCACTTCCTTCATCCTCGTGTCTTCTTCTCACGCCTTCCACGTCTCGCAATGGCCGCTCCCGTACCGACTGCAGTGTCCACCCTCTGTTCATTGCTTTTAAAATCCCATCTGCCCAACTACCAGTTTGCGCTAATTTCCAATTTCTTGCAGAAAATTTAGTGTTAATTTAGCTATGAGGCTGTATGTGTATGTATTGGAAGCTAAGGAGCTGCATGTGAAGGACTCCTTCGTGAAGCTTCGGGTCGGGAGGCGCAAGGCTAAGACCCGGATTATGAGAAATAGCTCTAATCCTGTTTGGAATGAGGAGTTCGTTTTCAAGTATCGTGATGTGGATGAAGAACTAGTCGTATCCGTTTACGAGCACAGTGATGAATCCTCTTTCTTCCATGGCTCATCGGGTTTGATTGGTCGGGTTCGGATCCCGATATGGACTGTTGCTGCTGAGGATTCACAGACCTTGCCGCCGACTTGGTTTGACGTGCGAAGGTCTAAGACTCAGAAATTCATCAATGAAGTCGCCGGTGAGTTTCTCGGATTGTTCTATTTTTATCGTTGATTCAGTATTTTCAGCCTTTTTTTATCCTCGCACGTACATGATTTTGAATCCCTTGGAAGTAAAGTTGGACTTAATTTACTTCTTCATTGCATCGTTGTGTTTAAATGCATTATAGTTGGACTTTGATGATATGAAACTCCAAACTTGTGCCTGAAGATGCCATGAAGTGTAGCAGAATTTCTGTATTATTTGAGAAATAGTACCTTCTTTTAACCATCTGTAAATGAACGTTATTATCTAGACTTAGTAAGATTATGATGTTTTGATTTGATCTTATTTGCTTTACATTTTTGAGATTATCTTGTCTCATTCGTATCCGATTATTACTATATCGCCATGAGCTCTTTGGCCGTTATCTATGCAGGGAAAGTGCTGCTTATTGTTTCATTACATGGCAAAGGCAATGTACTTAATCAATCAAGTGTTACTAATCATAAACAATTGGAAGTTTCATCTGCAACTTCACAGGATTTGATTGGCGCCAACTCTTCATCCAGCAAGGCCGTCAAGGGAAAGCGTATCAAGAAGACTATTGTAGATCGTTTGGAGAGGCTATTCCATAAGAGTGATGAGGATACAAGAACAGATAATTCTTCAGAGTTATCAAGTGCCATGTCCGATAATGAAGAACGCCTACATGGGCATCCCTCCGGATGTAGCTTTGATGAAGCTATTGAGGCACTGCAATCGAGGAGCAATGAACAAGAAATGCCAGAGAATCTATTAGGCGGCGTTCTTTTTGATCAGGTATATGTAGTATCACCTGGTGATTTGAACAAACTTCTATTTTCTCCAGATTCGCAGCTCAAGAGAGAACTAGCAGAGCATCAAGGAACAACAAATTTAGAAGAAGGAAACTGGTGTTGGAAACCAGGGGATGTGTCATGTCTATCACGGATTGTTTCTTACCGAAAATCTGCAACAAAGGTTGTTGGAGCTATTAAGGCTACGGAGGAGCAAACCTACATTAAAGGGGATGGATGGGAATTTGCTGTCTTGGCAAATGTAAGTACACCTGAAGTTCCATTTGGTAATGCCTTCAACGTTGAGTTGCTTTACAAGATAATGCCTGGCCCTGAGCTAATTTCTGGAGAGGAGTCTTCCCATCTCGTAGTCTCTTGGGGTATAAACTTCCTCCATGGTACAATGATGAAAGGCATGATTGAAAGAGGAGCTCGACAAGGACTGGAGGAAAGTTTTGACCACTTTACTAACTTTCTGGCACAGAATTTAAAAATACCGGATTCTACAGAGTTATCAAATAAGGATCATGTGTTGTCGACTTCTGAAAGTGATCACCAATCAGATTTTGAATTGGCCAGCCATTACTTCTGGACCTTTACTACAGTTTCTACCATTTTCATGCTGCTGTACGTACTTGTACATATTCTACTTTCTAAGCCTAAAACAATCCAAGGCTTGGAATTCACTGGATTGGATTTGCCAGATAGTTTAGGAGAACTTATTACTGGTGGAATTTTAGTCCTTCAGTTGGAACGTGTTTATAATGCGGTCTTGCATTTTATTCAAGCTAGGTTAAAAAGAGGTACAAGAAACTAATTTCTTGCTTATAGATATCTATTTAATGTTGCTGGACGGATAATACCCTTGACTCTCTCATCTTGGCAATGTTTAGCTAGCTTACCTAAAATGTTGTGTTGCAACATGTCTATTTGCTTTGCATGTTTTTAGGAGGTGACCATGGGGTCAAAGGCCAAGGAGATGGATGGATCCTAACCATAGCTCTTATAGAAGGAGTGAACATTTCATCCTTGGATTCTTCTGGATCTTCAGACCCTTGTGTGGTTTTTACATGCAATGGTAAAAAAAGAACAAGTTCTGTTGAGCTTCAAACTCACGAGCCTCAATGGAATGGTAAGACCTTTTTTTGTCTCTCCACGTTGGCAATAATTATTAAGGATGAGAACTTTGCTTTCTCAACAGGGAAATTTTTCTTGATTTATTTTTCTATCGCCAGCAATATCACTAAAAAGGACATGATATTAAGGATGAGAATTCTTGCTTCTCAACGGGAATAGTTTTCTTGATTTAATTTTTCTACAGAAAATGGTGTGACTAAAAAGGATGCGAATAATATCACATAAG
This sequence comes from Telfairia occidentalis, assembly GCA_026257165.2. Lineage (NCBI taxonomy): Eukaryota > Viridiplantae > Streptophyta > Magnoliopsida > Cucurbitales > Cucurbitaceae > Telfairia > Telfairia occidentalis. The sequence continues at coordinate 4,711,408 of JAOANK020000018.1, read as the reverse complement.
GTTCTGATTTATCATGTGGTTCTTCATCTCAAAAAATTTGTAAGCTTGCTAACTAAACCAAATTTTAATGTATTGTGCAGAGATACTTGAGTTTGATGCTATGATGGAACCACCCTCAGTATTATATGTGGAGGTTTTTGACTTTGATGGTCCCTTTGACCAAGCTACCTCGCTTGGGCATGCAGAGATCAATTTCCTAAAATATAAATCGACTGAACTTGCAGATATATGGGTTCCCCTCAAGGGGAAGCTTGCTCAGTCTTCTCAGTCAAAGCTACACTTGAGAATCTTCTTAGATAACACTGATGGAGTCGAAACAATCAGACAATACTTATCTAAGAAAGGAAAGGAAGTCGGGAAGAAGGTAAGGACATTTCTTGACGCTTCTTTTCCTTTGCCGATTGATTAACTGTCGAAGAGATACAGCCCACTTCCATTTTGCTGTCGTGAAGCACAAATAACCATCTTTAATTTTATTGTGGCATTTAGTTTAGGATTCTGATCTTGGACCTCGAAGCTGGTGGTCTGGTTACTTCAATAGTGGAATTTGGCTAACTTCTTTCTTGGGTGCTTTATAGCTGCATCCCAGGTCACCTTACAGGAATTCAACATTTCAGAAACTTTTCGGCTTGCCAGCAGAAGAGTTTCTTGTCAGCCACTTCACATGCTCCTTGAAAAGAAAAATGCTTCTCCAGGTAGATATACATTTCCGGTTGGCATGCAAGTTTCTGATGATTTCACAATGAAAAAGAGGACTTACTAAAAACTTTTTGTGCATGAAAATTATGGAGACCGTCTCCGTCTGTTCTCGTATGAGGGTCTTAATTATTTGATTTATTACGCCGTTTATTTAAAGATTCTTATAGAACCATGACAAATATATTCTGTAGCTATTTAAACAATATAAAAACAATGTGTTTTGGCCTTGGGGCAAGTGTTCTGCTGAGCTGAATTCGCAATTATATCAGTGTACCCATTTGACTCAATAAAAAAATATCATATGTATCTCTTTCATTTGCTTACTCTTAATACGCTGACTACAACTTCTATCCGGCCTACTATAATGACCAGGTTGCTTGTGATTCTCTGGTACAGGGGAGACTATTTCTATCTGCCAGAATTATTGGGTTTTATGCCAATTTCTTCGGACAGAAAACAAAATTTTTCTTCCTCTGGGAGGACATCGATGATATTCAAGTACTTCACCCCTCCCTCGCCTCTTTGGGAAGCCCGTCATTAGTCATAATACTTAAAAAAGGTCGAGGTCTTGAAGCGAGTCATAGTGCGAAGTCTCAAGATGAACATGGGAGGCTCAGATTTTACCTTCAATCATTTGTTTCATTCAATGTAGCCAGCAGGTAATTCCATATATTTCTGTCATACTGTGTCGTCGATAATATTGGAGCTTGCTTTCACGATTCATCATTGGTAGGACAATTATGGGTATGTGGAGAACAAGAACATCGACCCTGGATCAGAAAGCACAAGTTGCCGAAACGTCGAATGATTCCGAATACAGGTCAGTTTTGGTGGAGGATGTGGAATACTTTTTGGATGTACAAAGATGTCAAAATTATATGTTGCAGAACTTCCTCTAAATGTGGGTGGTTGGTTTTATAATTTTCTTTGTTGCATCAATTGAAGCTTGAAACAAACTCAAGATCCAATGAGATGATTCTGCATTAGCTTCAATAACTTATGCCTGACATTATTAAAGAAGTAAATAGTGTGTTGGTTGAAAGCTCTCTTTTTTGCCTCAATGTCTGCAGATAAAATCATTGATGGAGTTTTTTGAGGGTGGCAAGCTAGAGCACAGAGTGATGGAAAAATCTGGCTGTCTAAGCTACACAACGACGCCATGGAAATTCGTGAAACCTGATATTGTTCAGAGGTTCATTTCTTACCAATTCAATCACAGCATCTCAATCTTTGAAGGCAAAGTCACATGTATTCAGCAAAAACTTCCCATGGCAGCAGGCAGTGATGAAAAAGAATGGGTACTAAACGAGGTTATGAGCTTGAACGATATCCCGTTTGGTGACTGTTTCCGTGTATGCAACGAAAAATTGTTCACTCCAATGTTGAAACGCACCTCATCTGGTGTGAAAGTGATTAATCTATGCTGACCTTTTTCTGATATTTTGCAGATTCATCTTAGGTACTGTTTTGAGGATTCTATGCTACCTAAAAATGCTTGCAAATGCAAAGTTTTCTACGGAATCACATGGCTTAGAAACACAGAGCTTCAGCAGAAGATCACTCGGAACATAGCTGACGACTTTGGATATCGACTGAAAGTCATATTTGAACTGGTTGAAAGGAGATTCTTCTGTCGACCTGTGACGTCGTAGAGGAGGGAGAGATATAAGAATGAATCGACACCGCATTTGAATGAGAAGGATTTTGAGGCTATTATAAGTATGGTTAAGAAAAGTTTAAAAGAATTGATAGTTACTACTTATATCAACATCTTTTTCGGTGGTTCATGCTTGACGTGGAGATTGCTTGTATTGGGTGATATTTTAGGTATTTTTTAAAAAGTATGTGAATGAAGATAAAACATGTTAAAATGACTTGTTTTTATTTGTATGGACAATCTTCACTTTCGTGAGCACATGAAGTCAGTTGGTTGGATAACATCGTAGAGGATGTAGGGAAATATTAGAGCTAGTATAATTTATTTGAATTTGAACTGCGAAGCTAAGTATGTATAGAATTTGAATTTCGAATCTTGTACTTGTAACATTATACAATCCAACAAAATTACTCAATTATAATTTAACAAGTCGGTAAAAGTTATGTAAAGTATACATGGAATCCAAATTTATTGATCATCAATGGATTCTGTGCTTATTAATTTTTTTTTTAGAAAAAAACGTTAAGGCATAAAAATCTGTTAAAAGATTATAAATGGAGTTGATTATTTGAGTCAATGAATAAAATTATATAAGTAAGAAGAATCTTATACTTTTTTCAAATAAATAAATAAATATATTTCAGTAATTTATTAATTTACATTTTGAAACGGTATTAACCAAAGCCAAGGTCATTTTCAGGGACCTGCCAATTTAATATTTAGAAGTAAAACAAGAAATATCAAACATTTAATTTAATTCATCAAAACTTTCTTTCGCACGAAGAAACCCCGAGAAGTCGAACAATTTCTTCGTCGACAAGCCAAACGCGCCCGCCCTATTAAATGAGGAGAGAAAAACTTGATTCGAGAAAGAGAATAGCGATGATAGCGGCTTCCGGATAGGCTTGAAGTTCTTTTTCATATTTACGAAAATCCAACGATTTTCGGTCAAGTTTAATTGTTTAAATAACAGAAGATCTTTCGATTTCGTTTTATTTTATTCATCTTTTTATATAATATTTCCCAAATTGATCTCATACTCGGTTTCCGGTATTATTTAATATTAATTGCTTCTGCCAGTTCCTATCTTCTCCCACCTCTCTACGAGGCTTGGTGCGACGCTCATTCTGTCGGGTTTTTGAAGCCATGGAGTCTACTTTGGTGATTAAGGTTGGAATTCTCGTCTTGATTTTCTGGTCTTTCATTTTTTTTTTATGATGATGATGATGATTGATTATTGTTGTTGTGTTTTGTATATGGAATGTCTTGTTTGGGTGTATTGAAAAACCTCGTTCCCCCTTGGAAATTTGTGTTTATTATTATGGGCGGAGGATTTTTCACTGGATTTTTGTTTTTTCGTGATCTCTATGAATCGCTGCTTGCTGGGTATGAGAAAATAATTCATATTCAATTCACCCTGTCGAACCTCTATTTTCTATTTCGTCGGATTGTGTTATTGCTTTTTACATTTATTAGTCTTTATTTGATGAGAAAAATAAGCCAACCTTAGATTGAGAATTGGGAAATTGGAGAAGTTTGATTACCCAATCGGCGTATTTTGAATTGATAATTGTACGTTTTCAAGCCCGAGCTGTAGAATCGAGTCCGTATAATTTCATATTTTCGTACCGATAAAGTTATGTTTTAACTACTCATCATGCTATGGAATTTGGATCTCTCTTTTGTGCCAGCTTATACCTCCGATTCTGAAGTTAGCAGTCCACTGATGTTATATGCCTGAAATAACTTACTTATGTGGTTCCAAATTTGTAGATTATAGACGAAGGTTTCGATTTTCATCTGCTTTTCAAATGTGGATGTAAATATTGAGCTAGCAGTAGTATAGATGCATAAAAAACTTCTTCTGCACCAAATATGAAATAGATACGTTACGAGATTTTGCATTGTTGTGGACCTTTTCTTTTGCCATACGTTGTAGTCATTATTATAAATAGGTTGAACCCCATTCATTCTGTTTGCTACTTGCAAGTACATGTCTCTCTTTGCTTCAAAGTTATTGCAATTATCTATATTTTAAAAGGCTTTGGAGGACTATGCTTGAGACTCAGATCGAGGTAAATAAATTGCATTTTTATGCCTCAATATTTGTACTTTCTTTAATTTATAAGAGGCACATGCCTCCTTGAGGGTATGTTGAGGCTTGAAAGCCTTTGCACTCACCTGATGCCTAGCCTAGAAGAATGATATCATCTCACTGCCTATTCTTTAAAAAAGAAAGGCCATAAAAGGCCAAAAATCATTTATGTATGATCAAACATGGTTGTGATTAGTTTGCCCTAATGAAATTTATCATTTTCCTTTGAATTGCTTGTGAATCTCCCCAAAATAATACTAATAAAAAATAAAAAAGCAGTTTGCAGCCATTATGAGTAATTCCACCCCCCCCCCCTCCTCTTAGTAGGCAGCTTTCTGTGACAAGAACTTGTGCGGTTACCAACTTAAATTCAGCATGCTGATGCCGTTTTCCTTGGCATTTTCTGTTACAGGTTAAGTATGGAGAAATGCTAAGGCGCTTTAGTGTACGAGTCCATGAAAACAATAAACTGGATCTTGACATCAATGGGTTGAGATCAAAAATACTTGAGCTCTTCAACTTCTCTCCTGATACTGATGTTATACTGACTTATATTGATGAAGATGGTGATATAGTTACCCTAGTCAATGATGATGATCTTCACGATGTGATGAGGCAACAGTTGAAGTTCTTAAGAATTGATGTGCATCTGAGACATGAGAAAAATGACCAATCTCATGATAGATTGGATGGACGTTCTACCCCTCTGACATCAGCAAGTGGCCAACGTACAGTTCAAAATGTTCGTACTGGTATTTCTGAGGTTTTGAAATCTCTGCCAGAGCCTTTGCCAGAATTCTGTTCCCAGATCTTCCTTGACTTTGCTTCAAAAGCTGCACTTACAAGTCCTGTGCTTGCTGAGCTTGCTCAGAGCTTTATTCGGTTGGGAAACACACACTTGAACTCAGATTCTCAGTCCTCATTTGTTTCGGATATGATTACACAGCATGTGGCCACTGAGAGTTCTATGGCTCCTCTAGGTGCAGATTCAAAAGCTTCAAAGGATGATGGCTTTCAACAAGAAACAGTGTCAAAGTTTAAATTCACTGATTCAGCTTCTAGAGATAGTAAGATGATTAACATTGGGAGCATGACAAAGAATATTGGTGTAGATGCACCTGCTTCTGTTGATCTTAATGCTCTTCCTCATGAATATAGTGCTTCTGGATGTGCCATTGGGAAATCAGCTATTGTTGCCCCTAGTAGCTCTTTTGATAAAAGAACGGAGGCGGAAAAATGCAATGATGCCTTTCTCAATCACCTTGAAGAGTTGCATGAACGCAGTCTTTCTGCCTCGAAGCACAATAACTCACATTCTTCACCCACCACTTATGTGAATGGTAGTGCTAACAACGAGTGCCCTTTTAGTGGAGTACCCATGGCTACTGGATCATCTATGCCTCAAGTTATAGGTATAAATCCAGGAAGTAGCAGCGGTTGTTACACTGAATCTATCGGAAGTATGTTCCATAAAGGTGTTATTTGTGATGGCTGTGGAGCACGTCCAATTACCGGGCCACGGTTCAAGTCCAAAGTGTAAGAATAGAACACAAACCTATCCATCAATTTATTTTCTCTTTTTTCCCATTGTTAATCTCTTCATAATCACCGAGATTTTTTGCGTTCTGGTATTTCTCTGCAGGAAAGAAAATTATGATCTCTGTATTATCTGCTTTACTGAAATGGGTAAAGAGACTGACTACATTAGAATCGATCGTCCTGTCTATTGCCGGCATCCAAGAATGAAAGCATTAAATCGTAGAGTATGCAGATTTCATAATAGAGCTTCTATGCATCTTTTGTTTGTCAATAACAATTTCATTTTGTTTTCAACTTCCATTTTCTTTGAACGCAGCATCACCCATTGGCTGGCCCCCGAGTAATTGATATATTGAAAAGTTGTGGAAAGCAGACTAGACTTGATAGTTGCTTCATTGCGGATGTTAATGTCTTGGATGGCACTGTGATGGCCCCATCGACCCCATTTACCAAGATATGGCGGTTGCGTAATAATGGAGGTTTGAATTGGCCCCGTGGTACACAGCTAGTAAGGGCTGGAGGAGACAGGTTCAGTGATGCAGTTTCAGTTGAAATAGAGGTGGGTGGATATTTTAACCCTAATGCTAGTCTACATACATTTCGTTCGCTGGTATTTGGTGACTGCACTTTTTCATTTCTTCTTTAGTTTCTAAGATTTATCTCACATTCTCACTTATGTCAGGTTCCTGCTGGTGGACTTCCTGTGGATCAGGAAATTGAAATTGCAGTTGACTTTGTTGCCCCTCCATTGCCTGGTAAATACATCTCATACTGGAGGACGGCATCTCCAGCTGGCCAGATGTTTGGGCAACGTGTTTGGGTTATCATTCAGGTATCTTATATGCATATCTTTTTTTTTTTTCTTTCCTCGAGCTATATGCACTATATGCCGTAAGTTCATGAATACACTTTTACATAAATATGACATTGTTTACAAACATGAAGGTTGATGAAGCACTTGTGATGCCACATTCCGCTAATTGCCAAGCTTTGGACCTAAATTTGCCCCCCATGGCCATAGGCAGTGGTGGTTCAAAGGGCCATGAAGATGCAGAAAAAAATTCGACTCATGCAATTGCAGATGGTGTCCCTTACCCTCCTCGTGATTCCAGCCCTCTTGCCAAACCAGTAAAAGCAGATCATAATCTGTCTGAAAATGAAAAGGAGCTACCATTCTTTGTAAATGATGTTTTGCTAGTTGGCACTAGTCCTGCTACTCCTGCTAATGGGGATGATCTGGTTTCTTCTTATCCTGTTTTCGATTGCCATCGAGTTCTACCTTGTTCAACTGAGGCTCCCTCTGTGTCATACCCTCTTATCGATTTTTCGGAACCAATTCCAGCTGCAACCCCACCTCCAGTATCATCCGCGAAGGTCTCTCCAGCATCATCTGAAAAAGTGACAGGTATTAATGTTGTTGAGGAAACTCTTCTTATAACACTCGAGGATATGGGATTCAAGCAGGTCGATCGTAACAAGGAAGTACTGAGGAGGAATGAGTATGATCTGGAGAAGTCGTTGGACGAACTTTGCGGAGTTGCCGAATGGGATCCGTTCCTTGAAGAGTTGGAGGAAATGGTACGTTAAGCCATTAAAACAAGTTGCTATTCCTTCATTTCTTGGGTCTCGCTTGTGATTGTAAATCTGGTGTTGTAGGGGTTCGGTAATAAGGAAATGAACAAAATGCTTCTGATGAAGAATAATGGTAGCATGAAGCGAGTGGTGATGGACCTTATCTCAGGCGAGAAGGCTTAGCTGAAGAAGGCTTCAAAATTATGGATCAGAATGTAAATATATTTTAACTAAATAAATTAAGAGACGGTATTGCTGCTTTGGAATATGATGCTTTTTATGCTTGTTTGAGTGGCCTCGAGTCCTCCAGTTTCTGTCCATCACTGTCATTTTGTTTCCTAAGGTATATATGTTAATCTAATGTTTTCTTAATTTCTGGAACTTTTATTTTTCTTTTTAATTTATAGTTATATATATATATTTCATTTAAATGCATAATCATTTGAGTTCTTCTCTTGTACTCCAGGGTAAAGTCAGTGGGAGTTATTCCGAAATCAATTCCTTCAAAAAATATTTTAAGTGGAGTTTGTTCCATTTTTTTTTCGGTTCAATTGATATATTTATAATTTTAGTTTTTCTTTTGGGTTAAGAGATTAGTTGATGTGCACATAAGGCTATTGTATTGTCTTATTTTTAGTTACGTTTTTATATTTTTGAAAGTTTTATTGTCATTGTAGGGTAGCACATTTCTACGTCTATTGATACATAATAAAAGTCAGATATAAATTTAGTATTATTCTGTACTTTAAATGGAGTTGCATAGATATAAAGTAAAAAATTAAAAGTTATTTGTCACTCTAAAATAAATCAACTTTGGATTTTGTTTTATCGTGAAGTCAAAATAACGCTTTAGACTCCAATGGCTTACATAATGGAACTAATTTACGAATTCACAAATTACTTACTGCATAATTACTCATAAGTTCATAACTTAAGAATGATAAATAAATGAGATAAAAATTAGAATTTAACTATTTTTATCCCAGAACCATCTTTTAGGATAATAAAAGCAGCTGAAAAAGTACGAAAGAAGAGACTAAATAGCACGGAGAAGAAACCATGAAATCAGCCACAAATTTGTAACTTCGATTACCCAAAATCGGAATCAGAATCAAAATCAAAATCAAAACAAAAAACGAAACTCGAAACTCTCAACTCGCATTCCCAATCCCTCAAAATTATTATCAACAAGATCAAATTTCATTCCTCCGGGTTTGAATGGCTAATTGAATCTCCTCGAAGATGCCCTATTGAACAAATTTCTCAAACTATTACTACTCTCTCTCTGTTTCCGGTAGACCCGTCCACCGCCGTCGATCTCACGAAACCCGTCGCCGTCGAGCACCAGCCCCGCCTCCAGCCTCTTGGACACCGTCACGATCTCATACGAGTCCCACAACGATTGGGCGAAGTCCCATCTCAGGCCGCCGCTCCGGTCGCCGGCTGATGAAGACCGCCGTCGTATGGCCTCGAGCTTGAAACGGGAGGGATTGGGTCTGCAATTTCGGCGGTGGGCGTCGAATTCATTTGCGGGCTTTGAGCTGCCGGTGTGGCTCTGCCAAGCCTGTGCCACGGCCTTGAGGATTTCGAGGTGACGATCGTCGTCTTCAACCTCTGGTTTGTTCTTCATAGTGTTGTGGGCTTTGTATTGTGTGTTGTCAATGGAGGAATTGTATGGGCCATGTTTATCTTCTGGCCGAAGCAGAGCCTCATATTTGGCCTCTCCGAGAGAAATGGATTTTTGATTTCGGTACTTTCCACTCTCGACCGTACATTTTCAGTATATTTATAATCAGCCACCGAAATAACAGTTCAGTCTTACTTGGGCTTTTTTTTCCCTTCAAAATTTGCTTTATATTCTAATTTTGTCCTCCCTCCCTTCTTATTTGTCTTTAGGTTCTTAAATGTTGGATCTTAGTCTACTATTTTTGATATTTTGTTGGAATTCTTAAAATTTACTTAAAAACTTTTTTAGTTCTGCTACCTATTTTTTTTATTAATTATTTAATAACCCCCCAAAAAGTTTAGGGTACTGATTAAGTTACATGTGAGTTCAATCACTTTTTTTTTAATGGATTCAATCACTCGAACGTGTGTCAAATGTTATAAATATTTTTTAATGTAATATTTAAGAATAAACATGAATGTTCATAAAATAAATATTTGTTTTTTTAAAGTTAAAATTGCACGTTTTAACTGGGGGTGTTTCTGTAATTTTGCAAGAGAATTACAAAATATTTAAGGTGACTTCTAAAAATATGTCCGTCGTGTGTTTTTCCCGCCCATTCTTCCAAGCCGATACTAGCATTTTCTCTGCTCCTTCCGGTAGGTTTTGCCCGCCGATCTCAATTCCTCCGCTCCATTTCG
>JAOANK020000018.1:4683993-4701379 GCA_026257165.2 Telfairia occidentalis | reverse complement strand
GAGTCAGCTGCTTCTTATATTGTAAATGAAGACAAAATTCTCGTTTCAGGTTCTTCTGTTATAGTTCCTTCCCCATACTCTTTCCAACATTTTTGTACATATTTTCAATTTCCGAGCTTTGAGGTCCGTTTTTTACTTTCTTTGAATGTTGTGTTAAACTTCAGTCGAGGTGTGCTTAAAATCCTCCAGCACAGCACGAATTGAAGATACCCGGTTGGCAGTTGAGAGGTATGCTGCTGGGAATACGTACTAAGCTTTTATATTTAATGATTTGTTTAGGGAAGTTAGATTTTGAGTTCATGTGTTTCACTGACTCTCTGAAAATTTTTAAACTAGAAGTGCGCATAATACTATTAACATTGCTTGGAGATGAGGAGCTCATTGTCAATTTTGTGTGTTATAATTTGCAGAATGCTTGAGAAGAGAAGTTTAAGCTATATTGACGGGCCCATTCCAGTGCCGCGCGATGACGCTTTTCTCGTAGAAAACGTGCAAGGAATCCGAATTTGTGACACAGGTACACTCTTATTCGATTTATACACACCATTGGTTTAGGTCTTAAGAATCTGGAGGGTAATGGAACAGGTAAAAGAATTAGTAACTTGTAATCTCTGGAAAGTATATAAATTTTTTCAGTTCTGTAGTTTATAGAAGTTTTGGAAGAACTAGCTTAAATAGTATCCCGTCCGCTTGTGGGCTAAGGCCTTGAAATGCTGGAAAAATGGAAAATTTATTAGCAGGGAGTTTGATTCTTCCATTAATTTTTGTCAGCGGGTATGGAGTAATAGATGAGGTAGATTTTTCATTATTCTGGTTATGATGCTTTATTTGTTTATTTTGTAGACGATGGTGAGCAAAACCATGATATCCTCTTATTCTGGCAAGTCAAACCTGTTGTTCATGTGTTTCAGGTGAAATTCACTCAGTCATTTATATACAGGCCTCTTCCGTACTCACGTTGATGAATGATATTTTCACTGCGTTAGTTCAATTCTTTTGTTATAACTGTTTTTTGCAGCACAAATGACCGCATTTGTTCTTTCCAAATTCTACATCATGAAATGGAAAAAGCCTTATTATTCACGTAAAATGATGTTAATGCTATTCTGCACTTCTTGGCCTTTTTAATTTCATTATTGTTGGGACTCTTTACTTTATCATGGTGTAATTAGATTGATGTAGATTATTTGTGTGTATTGATTGTTCAGCTTAGTGAAGAAGGACCCTGCGAGGAACTTGGTGGCGAAGGACAAATTTCTAGTTTTAATGAATGGTTACTTCCTGCCAAGGAATTTGACGGCATGTGGGAAAGGTTTACTCTCGCTTATTCATTGTTGTTTACTTCATTTATACTCCAACTTCCTTTTCACGGAGCAACATTGTCAAATTCACGTGCAGTTTAATTTTTGATTCTGGTCTTAAGCAAAGGCTTCTGCGATATGCTGCTAGTGCTTTGTTATTCACTGAGAAGGGTGTTGATCCATTTCTTGTGTCATGGAACCGGTAAGGAGAGACTATATTTCTGTTCCTAGAATCTTCATTTAGCATTAGGATGGTTTTCAGAATCTACAAAGACACGATGTTGTTTGCTGAATTATTTGTAGAGTTCTCAGTCATTGGCTTTCTTTTTAAACTTTCCTTTAACCAATGTGTGTCAGCTAAACTTTGTCTTTGGAAGTGTATTTATCCACTTATGTTTGTTGTGTTCATTATCGGCTGAATTCTCGTGTTGTATTCTTTACCTTTTTGGCACAATTTTTTACTTTTTAGAATGAACCCATAAAAGAAAGGATATCTCTATGTAAATCAATGGAAATGGCCCTATGAAATCCTAATCTTGGCATTAAAATTGTGTTTGCTAATCGGAAAATCAACCTAGTGGATGTTGGAATCTAACTCTCCTGGATTATAAAAGCCCTACTCTTTATTCAAGGATGCTTTACCATGTTTTATATGATGTGCATTTGCTTGCAGTTTTGACAACAAGACCTAGACATCCAAGAGGTTAAATATATAATTCTCTTCTTTTTACGTGCTCACAGGATTGTCCTTTTACATGGACCTCCAGGGACTGGAAAGACCTCTTTATGCAAAGCACTGGCTCAAAAACTATCAATAAGATATCTGTCAAGGTTTGTTGGTAGACATTGTTCCAGTATTTATTCCCTATTAATAATATTTTGATTTATGAAGATACACCTGATTCTTATTGTTTATTAGTTTTATTTTCCTTTATATTCAGATACCCACACAGCGTACTCATTGAAGTTAATGCACATTCACTGTTTAGCAAATGGTTTTCTGAAAGTGGCAAGCTGGTATGACTTTGTTCATCGTTAGATGACTTGCATCCTTAATTAATTGTGTTTCAGTGTAGGGAGATACAACACTTTCATATGTTGGGTATTGTCGACTCTATTGTATTCAAGAATACATGTTTCACTTAATAGGTCGCAAAGCTGTTCCAGAAGATTCAAGAGATGATAGAGGAAGAAGACAATCTGGTATTTGTTTTGATTGGTGAGACTTACTTTTAGAGAGTTTTTAATTTCATAATTGTTCTCCTTCTACTTCATAATTATTTGTATATGTATATTTGGCGGTCTGTAGATGAAGTGGAAAGCTTAGCTGCTGCTAGAAAGGCTGCTTTGTCTGGTTCAGAACCTTCAGATTCCATTAGAGTATGCTTTTGCCTTTTATTTGGTCCCTCTTTCCAACCTTACAAAATCACCCCCTCTCTGACCGAAAGAAAGAAAGAAAGAAAGAAGAAAGAATATGCTTGTTTAAATTATTTTGGCCGGTAACTTTGAAACTCAGCTGATGCATATAAACTCTGAACTCTGAACTGTAATATTACAGGTCGTCAATGCGCTACTTACACAGATAGACAAGTTGAAATCGTCACCCAATGTGGTGATTCTAACAACGTCCAATATAACAGCAGCAATTGGTAAGTTAATAATAAAGTAATGTTAATTTGTTACTAAATATTTATCGTTGCAAAAAAAAAAAATTTTGGCTTTATAATTACAAGTTGGATTGCAAACTTTTATGGACTGTCTTTGGAAGCTGTAGTTTCTGATCCCGATGTTCTCAATACCAGTTTAATGTTAGTATGTGATCACTGATCGGGATGTTTGTGGTTTGTGTAATCCTATTGAGTTTCATAGTTTCTCGAGCAAAGATAAGAACAATCCCAAAGTGTGTAGCCCTCTCTTAGTCTTCCAATTCCCCCCTCATTTTCTTTTTCTGATTTTCTATTTCCATCTTCTTCTGCTTAAAACTTGATACTTGAATTAACCAAAATTTGGGTTGCAGATATTGCATTTGTAGATCGAGCAGATATCAAAGCATATGTTGGTCCACCAACCATACAAGCACGTTATGAAATTCTAAGGTCCTGCTTGCAAGAACTTATACGGACTGGAATTTTGACAATTGCTGAGGTCTTTACACCTAATAATTGCAGCTTTAGCTTTCTTTTTAGGTGCATTGGATTCTCGTTGAAATAGAGTACATAGGAATTCATGATTCTCACCATTTGGAAATTCCTTAGGGTTGTGACCACTCTATGCTTCCTAGCTATGCTGGTTTGAAAGAGAAAATAAGCATTCAAGAGACTGAGAAGGTTGATGTGCCACTTTATATCTGCAAACTATTGCTTGAGGTTGCTGAAGCATGCGAGGTCTGTGACAGAAATCTTGAGTGCCTATTGATTCTGCGAGTCCTTGAACGATCCTTGAATTACTTGTTAAATTCTGTTCGCAGGGTTCTAGCGGACGTTTTTTAAGAAAGCTCCCATTCTTAGCTCATGCGACTCTTGCCAATCCATGTACTGGTGACCCTTCAAAGTTCTTGTTCGCAATGTTGGAAACGGCAAGGAGGGACCGAACAGAGTTTCCCGAATGAACATGTTAAGGAGCTGCTTTTGCTTGTAATTAATGTTGTACTGATAGCTTTTGCAAATACATATCTAAATCTGAGAATCAGTTGTAGAAGCTGACGCTAGTTGAAAAGGCTACTGAAATACTCATTTGAGAATTAATGTCAGCTATCCATTGCGTATAACGTTATGAGAGCTCTTTTTGAAACTGTTGTTTTTAAGTATTTTCATTCTCTCGATCACTCAAAACCCCACACGAAATCAACTTGTAATATGGACAAAGATATACGTAGAAGATATGATTAAAGTTTTATCCATGTTTTAGAGCATAGGCTTCATTTTTTGTATTTATTAGTCTGTATGATCAGTTAAATGCGTGGAATATCAGCTGCAAACTTGCAATGAAAAAAAAAAACAGAAAGAGGAGGTCTACATGCCAGAATATGTGAGAGAGGAGCCCAAGAAAAATCGGGTTTACTTTGACACAACCGACCAAAAGGGAAAAGAAAGAGGTGCCAAAAATTTAAACTACATAGTTAAAGACCCTTTTTTGAAGGGTCGTCTTTAACAGAAAGCCCAGCTTTGGGGCATCATGCCTTGCCTAAACTGGACCCTCCATAAAACACACACTCTCTCTACCTTGGACATCTCTCTCTTTTTTCTTTTCTTTTCTTTTCTTTTTACCTGTGAAAACGTGCCCTTCCACTGTACATTAAAGGGAAACATGCATGCGGGAATATAAAGATCTTAGAGACTCCACTGTGTGCGTGTTCCCATGGCAGCCTGATATCAATGTTTCTTGTTCTTGTTATAGAATCCTCCGGTGGAAATTATATGCATCTGAAGAACTAACTCTTTTTCTCTCTTACAGAAAATCTGCTTCTGTCTGCTACAGCCATGCTTCTTGCTTTCAACGGTCCAAGGACGAAGCTCATGAACATTTTTGCTGCAATAGAGAAGCCACAGAGGGTTCTCTTGCTGTCTTTTGAAATGGGAAGCTTTGATTTGGAGGTTCCAATGGTTCGAAAATTTAGACGTCCTTGTATGCAAAGTCTTATAAGATAGGAGGAGGATCTCATCCTTGCAAAGGGGAATCCAGCGTCCCGGTCCGATTCATGAAGAGCTCTTTTATTTGTCATCTTTAAATTAATCATGCATACTTGAGTTTTCTCTCCCTTTTTCTTTCTCTATCAATCTATTGTCAGATCTGTAGTAGAATTTATAGTTATGTTATTTGCAAGTGCTTTTGTTTATATCATATATATTTTACGGTATTGAGTGTAATTTCTGCATGCATATGTCTGCATCTGCAGCTGATTGATGAAATAAAAGTTTCTTCCCATTCTCCGTTTTCCTATACATTATTTGCATTTAACCTTCTCTTCTTTCTCAGCTTCTTTTCCTTGCTTTTAATTTTCCTATCTACCATCATTACATATATCGTCACTAATATTTATCGTTTTGTGTCTGAATATTTGTTTATCTTCCTCTTCCTCTTCCTCTCTCTCTTTCTCTCTCTCCTCTGCTTACATATTCTTCTCCCACTGCTTTCTTTTCTTTGTTAGTTTGGTGCTTGTTCTCTCCAATGATTGTGAAGCGTAAATTCTTATCTCTTGTGTTGGAATAATTTTGACCTTCGGTGAACAATCCAATCAAGTTAAATGATAAGTCTCATGTGAAGCTAGCTTTTCTGTGTTTCCTTTTCTTTTCTGTCATTGGGAGTCTAGAGATAGACTTGGGGCGAGTTTTGATGATATTTGTCGTAACTTTGGTAATCATCGCACCAATGTTAAGTTCAATATTTTATGTTCTTTCTCTTTCACGGACGACGATATAATCTTAACGTGTTAATCAGGTGATCACTTCAAGAATCAAGAAGGCTAAACTTATTGTCTATGTATTTTGAAAGATCTAACCACTAATTCTAAAACCTGAAATATAATAGTTTGCAAAGTTTGGTTACGTTGTTCTATTTATAGCTCATAATGGAACTATCAACCTAGACGTTGCATAATATCTATAGATTTTATGTACTTAGAATCAATATAATATTATAATACTGATATTTGTGATTCAATACAACTGAAATATTATCATTATCAGAAACAAAATTGTACTGAAAAGAAGTCTCTCCACCAGTAGGTTTGGATCTGATCAGGTATCTGCAAATTTGATTTCTTAAAAAGAAGTCCTATAAATTGACTGTAGAAGCTCAGGTATTCAGAAAGATCAGCTGAGAGGGGATGTGAGGTAACAAACAAAACATACTGAGTTCTTTTTTCTGAGACCATTGACCAACCTCCAGCCTATACAAGAAAAGTCAGTCTCATGAACAGTTCAAGTGGGGCAATATGCAAACAGAGGCACTGTGGCTGCAGTTTAACGATACTTTTCATGTGATGTGGCAGTGCTTAATTAAGCAGCTAGAATATATATAATTGGAAGAACTTATGTTCCCTCTGATCTAAACTAAAGCATTTCTTCAACCACATAAAGGAATGTACTTTTAGTTGACAAGAGCTTACTTTTGCTGCCTTAAAGATCCCCAAATTTCCCTTTCCATTAACTTAATCATGGCTACATTACACAACACAAAGTGCAGTTTGGAGACAAATTTTGAGGAATAAATGGGAGGTCATTGTCAATTTAAGTCCACCATATTCTGTCCAATAAAATCTTGACACATGGGAAGATTGTCCACCTTTATTTCCCTTGATGGTTCTTTTTTTCTTTCCTCTCTCTTTCTCTTCATCTGTCTTTCAGACTGTAACATGCTTGTTTCATATATTAATGTTAAAATTTCAGAATAGTGTTCACTTTTGCCCTTTCAGGTTCCACAGCTCCCTGTGTGTTAAAGTTTGAGAATATACTAATTGTAGATCAAAGTGAGAAATGTGCCCTTTCTTGGTCCATGCAAAATTCCCACCCAATGGCTTCTGCAAACAGACATATATATAATTGTTCAAAGCCCCACTCAGTTAGTGGATTCTGTACTTGATTCCCATAGATTTTAAATACTGACCTTCAACATTAATGTTCTATAACTTGAGCAGAGGGTTTTGATGTAGGGACATTTGGCTCACAGTTTTCATCAATTGAGATTATTTATGTAGTTCAAAACTAGGAAAGCTCTAGGATCTATATAGCTTGTGTTTGAATTGTTTGTTTATATAATATATGGGTTTGGTTTGTAGGTTTGTGGGTTTCAAAGAGATTGAATTTATGTATTTTATGGGATTAACAAAATTGCAACTTTGAATAAATAAACCCATGTACCAAACTTGAATTATCCTTTTAAGTTTACCAACTTGATGAACTCTCCTGGACTGTCCCAATATATTTGAAGTGCAGATCCTTGGTCCATCAACATCATCAGATTCTTTAAGCCCATGGTTCAATTCGGCTTTAATCCTCTACTTTTGTACCAATCCACATGAATGGAGTTCTGGTTAGAGTCTACATGATAGATTGCAAGTAATTTAATGTAAGACACATCTTATTGATTAAGAGGTCGTGAGAAGTCCATAAACGACAGTTCGGGGGAGCGGTCGAGTTCGGGTGTGCATGGGAAGTCCAACCCATGTTTGAAATGTGTTTGAGACTTTCAAAGATTTGGTGGATAAATTCATCAGTTTCAACTGTACTCCAAATTTATGTAATTTGTGTATAAAGGTTACCTTTTATCCCTTTTTCAAAATTATTATCTTTTTCTTTATAAATTTGTTTTCATTAACAATATTGAGTGTGTATGTCTAATGAGAAAAGTACGCTTTGTTAATAATTAACCGGCTAAACTGCTCACTACTTATGTAATCATTTCAATATTTATGTTGTTCGTTATTTTTAAATAAAAATAGAGTGTTTGGACAAAGTGGTCTTGTGTGCTTTGTGGAAAAGTTCCTGAGACAACAACACACGTATTTTGGTGTTGTAAGGTAACTAGAAATCTTTGGTATGACTATCTAAATCTTAATAATATTCTCTATGGTGATTTCAACAATAACTGAAAACCGATGGTCTACTTTAAATGGGCATGGAAGAACTTAAAAATTGAAAGTATGAACCTCATGAATATTTTATGACAAATATGAAAGTATAGAAATCAATGTCTTTTCGGAAGAGGAATAAAGGATCATATAGCTCTTCAACTAGCTAGCGATAGAAGAGCAGATACAAGAGAAAAGGAGAATCCAAGAGGAGTGTCCAACCTACGAATGCCTCCGACCCAAAATATAATAGTTTCTTAGAGTGGACCAGCAAACGATTACTTGAAGCTAAATGTGGACGCTTCCTGGTCTGAAGCATTGGGAAGAGAGGGACTTAGATGAGTAGCTCATGATAATTATGGTAATTAATGTAGTACGTGCTGGTCAGCAAACAATTGTCAAGCATTGGGATATAAAAATCCTAGAGACATTATCAATTTTAGAAGGTATGAAGGGAAGGTTGGATGACCCTAGGAAACCTATGATTGTGAAATCTGATTCTCTACCCTCCATTCGTATCTTGAACATCCAGGAAGTAGATCTTACAGAAAATTCCTTCTTTATCAAGGAAATTCATTTGATTGCAACAAATTGAGAGGAAATCTCCTTCAAGCATGCACCCAGATCGAACAATATGATAGCTGATTATCTTGTTAGAAATGTGAGGTCTACAGGGCTCTCCTTACTATGGGAGAGTGAAAATCTTCCATGCGAAGTCGAATCTTAAGTTAGGGAGGAAACGCTTTAGTTTGTTTTTACGGTTTACTTCAAAAAAAAAAAAAAAAAAAGAGATTTCTATTTCAAATTGATGTGCTTCCAAAAACCTTATTTTATCTCATAATGTTCCTCGTAATATGAACATTTTACAATTGAATTCTTCAAGTAAATATATGTCAATTTTAACATGTTAACGTCCACTTCTTTCACATCTCACAATCAATTTAACAAAGGCAATTTGTGATGCAAGTGGTTGTTTCTAAATAAACAAAACAGTCGAAATAAAAAGTGCAACTCAAAAGTGCCAAAATATAATATGTATCCTTCTTCTCCCAAGAACACAATGGAGAAAAGTTTTGATTTTTAAAACATTATCATATGCGACGAAGCAAAATGTTAACATTTGGAACAGTCGAGAAATAGAATCTCGCATCTTTTTTTTTTGGTTTGATGAGTCAGAAATGAATACAATATTTGGCCCCATAATATAATTTTTATTTTTTATTGATTTACTTTTAAAGAGAGAATGACCCACCGCGCTGTGTCGTTTTTTTGGTTGTGAGATCGACCGTCCATGGCTGAGTGGCGGAAAGCCAATGTTCAAAGTCACTCCTTAGTCACTTAAAACTTTATACAACAAAAGCAACTTTTTGCTCAGCTGTAACCTCATGCCTCTGTTGGGTTGTCCCTTCCACGCCCTCTTTAATTGCCTATCTCTCTCTCTCTCTCTCAATTTTTTTTCAATTTTGGTTGGCTCGTTTTGGCTTGCTTTCCAAGGCTCTTCATAGCTAACTGTTATGTAATGAAACAAAAACTAAGTAGTTTCTTAATACCTTATTAATGAAGTGGTTAATGAGTGAGTGAAAAAGTGAAAATTTTTGGTAAAGCCCACGTGTCATCCAATAGATAAGCAGCTTTTTTGTGTCAGAAAGCTTTCGGCTTTTTGGAAAAAATTGGGCCAGTATATGAACAAGCAAACACCGCACCACACACCCCATCCGTCAGGCCCAAGCCGATGACAAGGATAGTTTTCTCTTGTTGCTCTCTTTCTTCTTCCCAAAGTTATTGACACCCATTTGCCGGATTGCTCACTCCACACGCTTGTCGTCGGAAAAATTTGGCTTCAGAGTTGCCCTGAATCACAGAAATTGAGAGAGAGAGAGAGACTATGGAGTTCAATTTTTGGGCCTCAAGGATTCACCCCACTGAACAACTTTCGGCTGTCCAAGCCGCCATGCTTCATTCTGGTACTTGTTTTGAACTTTTGAGTGATTTTGTCTTCTGGGTTTCTTGTTCTTGCTTTCTTTTTTCTTCTGTATTCGATGACATACTCTTGATTTAGAAGGAGAAGTTTTTTTTTTTTTTGGTGGGGGGGTTCTTAATTTTATTATGTTACCTTTTGAAGTGACATTCTTAGTTTTGATTTCACTTTTCTTGAGTGTGAATTGAGGTCTGTAGATTCTGAATTTCATGGCTTATCTGATAATGTTTTGAACAGGTAACCATATCATTCTGGATGACTCGGATGGAGAAGATGATTCACGAGCTTATTTTTCATGCCCTTATTGTTATGTTGATATCGAAGTTCCAGTCCTTTGCAGCCATTTGCAAGAAGAGCACTGCTTTGACTTCAGAAATGCAGTAATTACATTCTTTTAACACCCCTTTTCTTTTTCCTATTCAATAATTATGTCTGGTGGCGTATTCGTAATTGGGCATTTTTGTGCTTGCTGCTTGGTTTATTTGACTGATTGTAAACTGTTCAATGAAGTGAGACTGAGAAGTTACAGTTTACAAGCTAGGATTTTCCTTTTCCATATGAAGCTTGAAAAATCAAGGTGTTTTTGCTTGAAATAAGGGTTCATCTGCCATATTTATTTGAATGAATTAAGGAAAAATTTGATGGTCGTGTTTATTGTATACATCTGAGAACCTCTAAAGTTAAAGCAAGAATGATATAATGTGGTAGATGCATTTTAATAGATTTTAGATTCATTAAGGGGCTGTTTTTTCAGGTTTGTCCCCTATGTGCAGCCAGCCTTGGGAAAGATGTAATTGGGCATTTCATAGCACACCATTCAAGCTCAATAAAGGTATTGTTTGTTCAACTGATTTCATTGCTTCCATGACTGTAATAATGAGCCATTACTTAAAGCATACTATTACCATCTTTGCAGAGGAGGAGAAAACCTGAGAAGTCTGTCTCTTCTGCATTTAATTCCAAGAAGCTGACAACAAAGAGCTGGGGAAATAAACATGGATCTGCACCTGACCCCCTCCTACCCTTTGTCTGCAGCATTCCTTTCTCAGACCCTGAATCTGTTGAGAGAGATGACCGTTCAGAAAACGATGCCTCCGTCGCCACTAATGTCGAAAGGTCAGTTTCAGTTAGTAGTTCAAATATAAATGGATCTGTTCGACGTGGTGATCTTTTGGAAGTCTACAAATTAAGTCCATTAGCTTAACCTTTCAGTTTCATTAGTCTGTCTTTTGCTAAAAGTTTAACCTGGAACTTTAACGGATTAGCTTACTGTGATGATCATTAACTTTGGAGATAAAGAAGCAATTTTTCTGGTTGAAGTGTACTTGTTCAATAGTCGTTTGTAAGGATCCAAGAAAAGAAAAGTAAAAAGTAAAAGTAAAAGAAAAAGATTCCTGACAAACATGGTGGGACAATTGAAATTCTTGAAGTACTGTCATCCTACTGATACGAACTTAAGCTAATATATTTGCAATATGTTATCAAGCACAGTTTGGTTCCAAATTACATCTTTTATGCGGTCTGAGACTGGATCTTTGTTGATATCCCGCAACCCTTTTCACTACATTAAGACGGCAACTTGTGTTGATGCAATTACAATCTATATTGATTCTCACTTGTTGGACTGTGCTTTTTGCAATGTGATAACTCAGAATTTTAATGGTTATGCTTCCCATTTGCCTTTTGGGTTTTTGTTTTTTGCAGTAATGGGTCACCCTTGCTGGAAAGAAACCAGGAGGACAGTGAAGAGTTGAATCAGAGGGCATCTTTTGTACAACAATTGATCACATCAACCATTTTTTAGGTCGTTTTCCCATCTCCTGTAATTGCATCTGTGGTGCTGCAGTTAATATTCATCACTAATTGGTCGCCGGGGACGTTGTATCGATCGGCACAGTGTTCCATCACTGGTGCTTGATTTTGATAGGAAATATTTCAGATATCAGTTAAGCCAGCAGAATTATTTGTGTTCGACTACCTGTTGATACAGCATTGTGTCAACATTGTCGCAAATGCTGGTGTTTTACTTATACGTATATATATATATATGTGTTATATAGATGTATCATTGCAAACTTTGGTAGAAACTCGAACTTTTAGCTAAGTAACTGTAGTTTACGATAGAAATCGATTGTAATAATACAAAGAATATTATTACAACAGTACCTTTGTGTAATATAGGTAGAATCAATCCAATATTGAAGAGTCAACCAGCAGATTCAGAGTAGAATCATTTCCAGCCAATCTTATCATTTTTTTTGTTGTTCTTCTTTTTAATAATTCAAACAAAGGCAAAATTTTAGATGAATACTAAAAAATTTTGGTCTGTCCGTAAGCTAATAAATACTTTGGAAATACTATAATATATACCTAATATTGGTATTTGTTCCAAATGAATCTGCACACACGAGGAGAAAAACAAACAAGATGCAAGTAATTGGGCAATTCAACCATGAATAATGGGGAAGAATAAGCATTCTATATTGGAATGGCAAAACAATTCTAATTCATCAAACCATTTATTCGAGCTGAAACAAGTTTCCAAACGAATAAACAATATCGGGTCAACTAGACCAGGAAATAGAAGTAACTAAAAATGAACAGAGCATGAAAAATTAACTGTATGTACAAGAATCTATCTGAGAAAATTGCAACTATCTACATTAGAGTCTAGTATAGAATAGCTAAGAAAATTTTGTGCAATGTCTTCTCTCTGTTCTAAGTATTTTCTAAAAAAATTTCAGCATTTTCATATCACCATCACAATGCATAACAAAACAATGTATCACCTAATCTGTGTTAAAAGATAAGAGAACATTGGCCGCAGATCTTTGTGTCCCATTCTGTGCACAAATCGCTTTATGAGAGATGTCCAATACATACCAGGGAGTGATGTCGATATCAGTTTATGGCTCCAAAATTCATTGCTTAGACTCTCCTAAACAGACTTCACATCATGCTTTGTGAGAATATTCAAGTTCCAACTTCCAAAGATAGTTTCAGCTGGTTTCAATGTTAGAAACTAAATCCTCACTAAATGAAAATTTTTGTGTGAATTGGTTTGCATTTGGGAGCGATGAGATAGGATTACATTCAAAATACAAGACCAAAATCTCAAACTAGAATCTGTAGTCCATTTCAGAGAATCAATTCAGAATCAGGATGCTTCAGCTTGTACATCCTTAAAACCTTATGGCAGGACTCCGGTGTAAGTTCAGCCAAAAGTTCTGAAATAGATAATTTATGTTTCTCTCTTAGTTCATCTAATTCCTTTTGCTGCTGTGTCAACAAATTTTCAAGTCTTTCAGCCATTACCTCGTCTTCTGATTCATAATGTTCTGAAACTCTACAGTTCTCTTCTGAAGGATGTGCTTGCACATGCAAATTTGTACTTGAGCTACCATCATCCTGCCCATCAATACCACTAGCATCGAATAAAAGCTCACCTTCCAGTCCCTTAATTATAGCGGCATGATCTAGATTATCGCCATGCATGTGGCTAGCAGAAGATTCAACATTCTGATCAGAGGGAAAAGACAAGTTTGAAGGACCTGGCTTGACAGGGGAGCACGCACCAATTCCCTTTGGAGAGTCAGACCAATACTTACGACCTGAAGGCATTATCTCTAGAGCAAGGTTACCAGATTCAATAGATAAAGGAGAGGCAGCATTCCTTGTTTCAGATGGAGAGCTATCAGAAATTGCAACATCTACTCCTATATTATCTACAGAATACTCAACCGATGTCCAATCTGGAATGTAAGACCGAATTTCTGTTTCAATCATTTCAGAAATTGTGGAGACATCTTGATCTGAAAGATCTAATTCTTCAACCATTTCACTAGCAACAGAAATTGCTGTGTCGGCTTCAATATCAAATGGGAAATGGATATTGCGAAAATTACCTAAAATAATACAAAAATTTGTAAATGAATACTAACAATTTCGATAAAATAGTTGCTACAAGAACTAGAAAAAAATGACAAGAAATATGGATTTTACCTAAAGAGTCTGCAATTCGTAGTTTGAGAAATATCTTGTTCACGTCTTTTCTCTGACCATGCATACTATAGTCTCTGCTAGTCTCAGCAGAAGTATCATCTACACTTCTATCATTATCAATCTGCTCTCTTTTTTCTTCCGTGATAGACATTGTCAAAGTCATACAATAAGAACAGTATGCTACAATCCAGAATTTCTACTAAGCGAGAAGTATTTTCTCAAACTTACCTCTATGATGTATCTTGGGGTGTAAATGACGATGTACACTTTCATATTCATCATCTGCTCGGAGAAATGGATCTCTTAAAAGATCTTTTGCAGGCAAGCGATCAGAGACATTTGCAATACATTTTTCTATAAATGCTTTAACTCCAGGATCGATGACTTTTGCTAATGAAGCTGGCTTTATCCCCTAGGAACAAAAGGACAAAAATAATTAAAAGTTTTTCTCAATGAAATTATAACTGAAAAACTTGCAATAGCACAAAACATTAAATTTAGACATACAATATTTAATTTGAAAAGTTAATAGTATTTGAGAAGGTAGGTCAAATACATCACAAAAAACATAAGGTTTTAAAAAAAAAGTCCAGGTTGCACAATGTACATGATGAAACTATAAATAGTAGACAAATGAGACCGTCATCTTAGGACTCATAAAATTAGAAAGACCCATTTTCTATGTCCCAAATTGTCTTAGGCCAGCTTTCTACATACAGAATAAAATTGACAAAGGCTTCAAAATTGAAACTAAAGTAAATAATAAAATAATAGAATTAAGAGATACAAAATAAAAGTAGTACATATATATTTTGTTTAAAAAATTAAAACAAGATATAAGTTTTGTCTTAGGCTTCAAGTTATCGTACAGCATGGTATATAAAAAGAAAAATATTCAGCCCTTACTGATGTGACCTTCTTGTATATTTGAGCAGGATTTGCACATTCAACATATGGATATTCAAAAGTTACAAGCTCAAGCAAGCACATGCCAAAGGCATAAATATCCACAAGCTCATTATATTCCTCCTCATACAGCTCTGGGGCCATAAACTCTGGTGTCCCTATAATAATTAAATCATAAAGTAAGTCGTTTTACTGTCGTTCACTAAAAATATTTTTCCTCAATTTTGATATTAGATAACAACTATCATGCTTTATTTAAGTTTAAAATCCTCACCAATGACACTGTGAGCTGAACGAGCTTGCTGAAGAATGGCAGCAAGTCCTAGATCACCGATTTTCACCTCACCTTGGTTGCCATTGACAAAGACATTGTCACATTTTAAATCTCTATGTATAACTGGTGGGTCATGACTATGAAGGTACAAAAGGCCCTCTAATATCTGCCTGGACCACTTTTTCAATGCTCTCAAATCAACACGTTTGTGTTTCTTTCTATATCTACATGTGTTCAAAATATATCCATAAATATAGTTAAAAAGAAGAACAGAATCAAAAGAAGCCTGACTAAAATACTCACTGTCGTAGTGTTCCTGAAGTGAATATCTCAGTAATGAAGTTGATGTTTTCATTCTTCGTATCAACCCATGAATTGTAAAATTTGATTATGTTCTTGTGCTTCAATGTCTTGAGCAAATGAACTTCAGAATAGAGTCGCTCCAAATCTTCAGAATTCTGCAATAGATCTGTTACCTTAACCTGATTCCAAGCTACTTCAATTCCTTCCAACTCATCAAATGCCCGATATCTATAGACCACAACTTGATCAAGAACACACAATTTACTAAAACAAATGCAGGCAAACACATATTCTAACTTCATTCATAGAATCAGTTGTAATAGACAATACACAAAGTTATATTCTTAATTAGATCACTACCTCTAACATCAAAATGAAAAAAGGATACACCTTTTTGAATGCCCCTTTTCCTAAAATTTCTTTATACTGCAAAACAACCAAAGAAATGGTAAGTATATCGAAGCTCAAAGGTCATCTAAGCATTTAAGAAGTTTCCAACAAATGAGAAGAAAAAAAAGTTACAGCCAAGTACAGCAGTACCAAAACAGAATGTCAACTAGAAATGCAAAGTCAAAGGAGCTGTATGGTATGAGTACTTACCCGTCCATATCGACCAGCAGGATCAATCTCTACGAACTCAGGATCAGTTTCATCCAGGTCTTGATCCAATGACAAATCCTGGGACATTCTTGTCTCGGATCAATCACTCGAAAGAAAACGAAACGAAAAGAACCCAATTTGTTTCAACCACGAGAAAAAACGAATTCTTAAACAATTCAATCCAATTCAACTTCGATAAAAAATAAAAAAAACCCCCGCGAGGCAGAACTATCTTTCAGATTCGAACCATACCCAAAAAGAGGAAGAAAAGGAAGGTGAATTGAAAGAGAAGAAGAAGAAGAGTTTCAGGAGGCGCTTATTTGGGTTGGGGCTGGGGATTAACCGACTGTGACTGATCGTGACAGATGACTCGCATATCCAATTCCCAATTTTCTATTTGTTTTGATCTTTCCCCTAAAAGAAAAGTCAGCTTTGGCTCTTCATCCAAAAAAACAGAATCAAAATTATATTTTCAATAAACCTTCTACTTGCGTGTGCCTCTGGATTCTGATCTGATGGATTTACGCATCAGCATCACAGTAAACCGCCATCAATCGCTTGATCTGAAATGTCTTTTTTCAGTAGTGGAGCCAAGCCTACAATTTGCCCTTATTAAAGTGTAATATAATTATAATTATTATTTTCTTAATAATAATTATAATGAAGATTAACGAAATGACAAATCCTCCATGTAATTTTAACATCTTCTTAGAATAAGAACTTGATACAAATAAATTAATTGCTCAACTTACTATTTTTGTTATTCCCACACAAGTTTTAAAGACTCAATTTTAATACATACAAAATTCAATATATATAAAAAAAATTTCTTTCTTTCTTCAAATGAGAATATGTCAATCAAAACATAGTTGAATAAAGCATCTATTATCATCTCATTATATATATAATAAGAATAATTTTGATATTTAATTGTTCTATAGTTCGCGAATAAGATTTTATTAACAAAACTTAGCATAATGTCGGTCTACACCACGTGGAGATGAAAGAATTCAAACACAACCATTTAGTCGGAGAGCTCTGCCTTATCGTAGCAATAGAATTCACCACAAAGTACATAGAAACAATCTCGAGATGGCAAGTGAGGAAGTGGGAAATAATTTACCAACTTCCACCGAGCTAAAGGAATTGAGCAACTAAAAGTATTAGTGCCGAAATTTCAATTTTGTATATAGGAGGTCAATAACCTATTAGACATTTTCTAAAATTTACCAAAATCTATTGGATAGAATTAAAAGCTAAAGCTCTAACAAACAGAAAATTCAATTTAAAATTGAAAGTTAGGTTAAAATCTATTGGATAGAATTAAAAGTTAAAAGCTCTAACAAACAGAAAATTCAATTTAAAATTGAAAGGTCGAAAACCTAGAATTCATATCAATCCAATTAGATTTTAATTGGTTTAGCAAGCAGTTTAACAAATTGCAATTGTATGTG
>JAOANK020000018.1:4586793-4600585 GCA_026257165.2 Telfairia occidentalis | reverse complement strand
ATGGTGAAAGCGAAGAAGAAGGGCAAGAAAGATGAATTCTGGAAGAACAAGAGACAGCATGTGAAAACTCAGAGTCACAGAGTTTCTCCCAGTGAACAAACAAAACTGGGGACAAAGAGTTGAATGGGCCACCCATTTGGGCTTTTGATGCATGGATGGCCCATCTTGATCCTAATATGGGCTAAGAAGGCCCAGAATTTGGCAGATGGGCCGGCCCTTTGTTCAGTAAACTTGGAAATGGAAGAGCTACGAATGGGCCCATAGTCAACACATCAGTCCAACAGGGGAAGAAGAGGAAGAGCAAGTCGAAGCCGCTTTTGAAGACTCAGATATTTGTGCTTCGTCTCCAATAGATTGGTAATTAATGATGAAGAATATTGTACAACAGAGAAAAGGAGATCTAAGCTCTTCTTTTATCACGTTTTAAAGTTAAAAGAGGTTTGTTCTCTGTTATCTCCAATAAGAAAATGAAAAAAAAATTATGATGGCATATTTTAATTTATATTTCTTCATCTTTCAGCAAAGAGTAAATCTCAATTGGAAAATGATCCTCTAAATTATCACACCACATTCTTTTGTCTTTCAAATATCTCATTCTTAGACCCTAAAATACAATAAAGTTCAAAATACAAGGATCGAAATGAGATATTCTAAAAAATTTAAGGATCAATATGAGATTTAAACCTACTCTAAATCGCGTAAGATGATGAACAAACATAATAACAGTTGATTGAATCGAAATGGGCTTAAGGACAACTGGCTTCATAGGTTAGAATTTAAGTATTTCACAAATCTACATCTTCACTTAACTTTCAATTACACCATAGTCAATATATTTTTTTTCCAGACAATTACATTAAAATTATGGGGTAAAGATTCAAATCTTCGATCCATTAAAAGTGCTACTAGTTGACATCTGGGTCAGATTAGGATGTATGAGATTCTAAAATTAAGGATTTTAATTATGCCTTATATTTGAGTAAATAGTGAGAGATAAAAATTAAAAAAAATAAATAAATAAATACAAGGAGGAGCAGAAAAAAATGTCCGGAGACTGAACCGGTTAGCGCGGGGGGAGGCGAGTGGAAGCAAAAGACGGGGTGATGGGCTAAAGCAAAGCCGCCACGTGTACATTCATAACCCAAGGATAAACCCAAACCCCTTATTGATGACGTGTACTTCTAACCGTAGCCTCCATATAAATACCTCTTTTCGGCCCACTTTTTTTATTTGCACTCATCCGTTTCGTTTTCTTTCATTTCATTTCCCTGTTTTTGTTTTCTCTTGCTACTCTACTTTCAACCGGTTGCACACCCAGACGAATTCGGATCGGGGGTTCTTTAAACCGGAGCTTTTTCTGATCTAGGGTTTTCCCTTTCTTCCATTTTCATTCATTTCACATTCTTTTTCTTTTTTTTTCCCTCCTCTCCGTTGCTGCGATTTGGAGATCCGATTCGTGTCTCCTGTCTTGGCTCGAGATCCGGGCCAAGCACAGAACAATACCACTCCAAGTGTCTTCTTTCGGTTCATTGCATCTCCCAGTGCTCGCCGATAGGTTCTCTTTCTTTCGCTTTCTTCTGTGTTTTGATGTTGACTGCTTTTTTTTTCTTAAAAAAAGTATTTATTGCGGAAGAAATGGAGTGTGTAGTGATTAATTGTTGTTTCTTTTTTGAGTTGGAACTCGGGAATTTATGGAACTCGAGGAAGTGGTCGATGCTTCGTAGGTTTACTTTAGGTTTTTTTTTTAAAAGTTATTTTGTCTTTAATTTCTCAGTTATCTTAGATTTAGTTTCAATCTGTTATGTATGAATTCATCGTATGTGTGTGTGGACGCGGTCTTGGGTGCGCAAATTTCCGATGGACGGGACTCTCTCGTTCTTTTTCCCTTTTCTGATTGTTTTTTCTTATTTATTTAATTTCTACTTGGAATATATTGTTTGTTCTATTGGTTACTATACTGTAGCACCTGGATAGGATGTACTTTGAATAGCACAATATAGATGTTAAGCGGCAGCCATTTAAATGATTGCATGTTTTAAATATCAACTTTATTATTCAATTTAAGCAGTCTAAATGTGCATTTTTTCCCTCTGAAATTTAATTAACATGTAGGTGTCTCCAGCATAAATGGCTTCAAATGAAGGATTTCTGACTGAGGAGCAGCGGGAAGTGCTGAAAATAGCAAGTCAGAATGTGGACGTATTGTCATCCTCTCCAAAATCTCCCAAAGGCTTGCTTCCTGAATATCATATAAAAGCCCCTGCTGTTGGGAAGGCACCGGGAACTGGAAATAATGTGAAGCATGTGCGTAGAACTCACTCTGGGAAGTATATTAGGGTGAAAAAGGGTGAGTTCATCTGATATCATATCATTGTGGTCTTGTTTTGTTGCGAGCAATGCGAATTTGAAGAGATTGGAAATATGAGTTTTGACTGATATTGTTGGAGTATCCTAAAATTTAACCTCTTTATAATATTTGAACGCTTCATAAACGTCATGCAAAGAACTCAGAATATTTATACTGTTTGAATTGATGCTGGATGTATTGGTACATCTTTTGCTGTTCTGAATGTTTTATAATTTGTTGACTCGAGTTTTAACTGCATCCGTTTCTGTCTAATCCTATATTATTAATATATTTCTGCAGTTCAGTAGTAAATATTTATGATTATTAAAATTTGATGATTTATGCTTTTGAGTGCATGGTTTGGTTAATACGAGAAGGGAAAACAAAGTAGAAATATAATGCAGAATTGCTTTTAGGCCTACTTCCCCATCTTTAAAATTTTAGTTTATGGGTGTGAACTTTGTATGCAGGCGGTGCTCTTTAACTGTGTGAATACGTAATTTCATTTAAATTTATTTTCAGCCTTGCATGTGAATTATATATCCCTTTGCCCTTTTCTCCTTAGCCATTGCGCAGTGTACATTTTCTTTTCAAGTTTGTATACTGATCATTCTTATAGGATTGAAGTCCTACCTTATTAAATTATGCCTGATATCATCTACATTTTAGATGTAATTTTAGCAGCTTGTCCCGTTCTTACCTTTCTAACCGCTGGTATATGTACTGATGTTAGCAGATGGGGCTGGTGGAAAGGGCACCTGGGGTAAATTGCTTGATACTGATGGTGATTCTCATATTGACAGAAATGATCCTAACTATGACAGTGGCGAGGTAACTTCAATATTCAGTGGGAATTTCTCTTCTTGGGTATGATTGCACAATAAAACATACATGCATATCTGTCCTATTATGAACCTAAATCTAGGAGAAGATTTATATGCCATGTCTAAATATTAAGGTTTAAGGTTCAATGATAGGAAACTTGTAATGCAATGGTACTTGCACCATTGCCCATGTACTGCTTAACATATGGACTTGTAGCAGTACGCATGCTAATGGGAAATCATTTATTGGATTGGGATTGATGGAGAAGTTCTTAAATTATCTTTCTTTCCAAACCTAAGTATTTATTCTTTGAAATTTACTCTTGAATAGGAACCATATCAACTTGTTGGGTCAACTATCTCAGATCCCTTGGATGATTATAAGAAATCTGTTGTATCCATTATAGAGGAATACTTTAGTACTGGTGATGTGGAATTGGCAGCATCTGATCTTGGAGATTTAGGCTCAAGTGACTATCATCCTTACTTCATTAAACGGCTTGTATCTATGGCAATGGACAGACATGATAAGGAGAAGGAAATGGCTTCAGTTTTGCTTTCAGCTTTATATGCCGATGTTATCAGTCCTGCCCATATAAGAGATGGATTTTTTATGCTTCTTGAATCTGCTGATGATCTTGCTGTGGATATATTGGATGCAGTTGATATCCTTGCTTTGTTCTTAGCTCGTGCTGTAGTTGATGACATACTTCCCCCAGCATTTCTAGCCAGGGCAAGGAAAGCATTGTCAGAATCATCTAAAGGAAATCAGGCTATCCAAACTGCTGAGAAGAGCTATCTCTCTGCTCCACATCATGCAGAACTTGTGGAGAAGAGATGGGGGGGCAGCACACACTTTACAGTTGAGGAAGTGAAGAAAAAGATTGCTTATCTCTTGAGGGAATATGTTGAGAATGGAGATACTTTTGAGGCTTGTAGATGCATAAGACAGTTGGGTGTTTCATTCTTTCATCATGAGGTTGTGAAGAGGGCTTTGATTCTTGCCATGGAGATCCGAACAGCAGAACCCCTGATACTTAAGCTTCTGAAGGAAGCTGCCGAGGAAGGTCTGATAAGCTCGAGTCAAATGGTTAAGGGGTTTGCTCGGCTGTCAGAGAGCCTTGATGACCTTGCTCTTGATATTCCATTGGCAAAATCTCTGTTTGAATCCTTGATCCCAAGGGCCATATCTGAAGGATGGCTTGATGCCTCCTTTATGAAATCTTCTGATGAAGATGTGGATGTTGGATCCAAAGATGAAAAGTTGAGACGCTACAAGGAAGAGGTCGTGACTATAATTCATGAATATTTTCTTTCAGATGACATTCCTGAATTAATACGAAGCCTAGAAGATCTTGGTGCACCCGAGTACAATCCAATCTTTTTGAAGAAACTGATTACACTTGCAATGGATAGGAAAAACAGAGAAAAAGAAATGGCTTCAGTGCTCCTTTCAGCTCTTCACATCGAGATATTCTCTACAGAGGATATAGTCAATGGTTTTGTGATGCTACTGGAGTCTGCAGAAGATACAGCCCTAGACATTTTGGATGCATCAAATGAGCTTGCTCTTTTTCTAGCCAGAGCTGTGATTGACGATGTCTTGGCTCCTCTGAATCTGGAGGATATTGCTAGCAGGTTGATCCCAAATTGTACTGGAAGTGAGACTGTGCGAATGGCCCGGTCATTAATTGCAGCTCGTCATGCTGGTGAGAGGCTTTTGAGATGTTGGGGTGGTGGAACTGGCTGGGCAGTGGAGGATGCAAAGGACAAGATTCAAAAGCTCTTAGAGGAGTATGAAAGCGGAGGAGTCGTGGCTGAAGCTTGCCAGTGCATCCGCGATCTAGGGATGCCTTTCTTCAACCACGAGGTTGTGAAGAAGGCATTGGTTATGGCCATGGAGAAGAAGAATGACAGGATTCTAGATCTGTTGCAGGAATGCTTCAATGTGGGTCTGATCACTATCAATCAGATGACTAAAGGCTTCTCTAGGATCAAAGACAGCCTCGACGATCTGGCACTTGACATTCCAAATGCGAGTAAGAAGTTTACTTTCTATGTGGAGCATGCCCAGAAGAAAGGATGGCTCTTACCATCCTTCGGATCATCTGCTGCAACAGATTCTTCAGTGCTCTTGGCTGCAGCTTCCTAAGGGGAAACAGAGATTGAGACTGTTTAATCTTATGCCATGTTGTTGCCCATTAATTCTCTCTGCACTGTGTCGAAGTGCCACGAGCTCTGCTGCTTTGCTCATCCCAAGGTAGTAGTAGAAGAGTAGATATTTAAATGGGTCTTTTGCTTCCTTCTTCCTCATGATGGTTTTACTTTAGCGGTGGTCTGATAGAGATAATATGATCCCCTGCCATTGTATAAAGCTCGGTTTCTGTTTCTTTTCTTCAGAATTTTAGGCAAATGTTTGTGATATCATGTTTGTTTAGACAGGATCTTTTATATCATAATGCTGCTTCGCACAACATTAAAGGGTTGGTGGACAGTACTTTCACTAATCACTACTAATTTTCCTCATGTTCTTAGGCTTGGAGGTTCCACTTCTTATTGATCTCCTCCCTCTTGTTTTAGTTCAATCATTTGGGCATGCGTTTTCTTTATGTAAATGCCTTTTTTTGGTTAGTCCTCGAAGAATGAGTTTAGAAAATTATGGAGATCTTATCTACTTTTCTTGCGGATTAATATTTTTAGTTCATGACATTTCTGACTGAGAAAACAATGCTTGATTTTCTGTTTTGAGATGGAATGGTTATATTTGAATATTATTAGTTAAACAAGGCCATATAACACTAATATGTATGCCTGAACACCAAAAAGGGTTCATTTTATATCTACTAATAAACTAATCTATATTTGCGATGTAATATTTTGAAGAAACATAAACGTTTCTGGTAAAACGTAACTTTAACTTTACGATTTCTGTATGTTATGGATCGGAGATGTTCTTGGGCCGTCGGGAGCATATAACGACGAGCCGAGATGCCCTCACTCAAACTGGGCTTGTTTTAATTGTTGGGCCTTTGTGGAGGGTTGGATTTATAAAAAAAAAATTTCAAATTACGATTAATTTGTAAATATGTACTAAGTGATGTATTAGAGTAAAATACAAAATCTCAGGCATTTTTTTTTAACAAACTTTTCTTGCAAATTTCAAATATTATTTGTTTCACATTATTATATGCAAATTACCAGAAAAGTAAAAGTATATTTATAATCATAAACGTGTTCCGTAAGAAGGCGAACTTACTGTTGTGATTGTAAACCAATAGAAATAAAATTAGCCCTAATATAAAGAAAGTTTCATTTTGACGATAAAGAGATTTAATCTTCTTTTCTTTTTATATAAAAATTAGCATTAAAAAGAATAAACAACTCCAAAAGATCGGCGCGCTTTATTCTGTGTTTCCACATCCAAACAGCAGTTAAGAAATCCGCGGAACCAAACAGGGGTCTTCTTCTTTATTTCATTTTTCTACTTCTTCGGCGTCCACAGTCGTAGCACAAACTCTTTCAAGCGCAGAAAAGCTCAAGCTGCTCCTAATGCCTCTCAAGGCAGAACATGGAGCATCGGATAGCTCCCACGATGAGAACTCGAAGATGGCCCCTCCTTCTAAAGTCGTCGTTCTTGCTGACCTCAACGTTGATCCTCCAGAAATGGACGACGACAGTTCCGTCCTCGTTTCAGCTTCGACTATCTCTAGGTTACTTTCTTATGCGCACTCTCTCTAATTTTTAACCGAATTTAGAAATTTTTGGTATATATCAAACCTTTCGGTGCATATAAGTTTCTTGCTGAATTTATTTCTCCTCTCTTTTCCTTCACTTGGTGTCCCAGCGGGATAGCACAATTCAGTTAGGGAGCTTTGGTGTTGGATTGTGATATATTTATACTAACGAACCAAAATTATACCTGCAAACCGTTGAGCGGCTTGTTTCTTATTTCTCGTTTGAGAGTAGTTGAGATTATTCGTTAGCATTGTCTTGTTTAACTCTGGACCATAGCGAAGAAGAAGTTGCTGGACAGCCTGAACTTCTTGTTAATGATTCGGAGGATGCTTTGGGATAATGCCCTTATCTGCTGGTCGAGTCATCTTTTACAGTAGGATTTCTGCATTAGATAGTGTGAAAGTCTGAACCAACATTTATGAAATGAAGAAAATACTTCAAAATAACGTATCGTCTGACTGTCTTTGTCTTGACCAGCAAGGTACCGCTTGAACTGATTATTACTACTATTTTGCTCGAAACAGATACATTCCACCCGAAAAACATGTAAAACTGGAGGGGAGCTCTAGCCACTAAGAGTTCAAACCCAAATATGAGATTAGCTAGATAACAGAAAAAGTTATTTTACTAGTTACAACAAAAGAATAGGATGATTGCAGAAGTCATTGTAACTACGAAGCTGAAAAGGCTCTCATTGCTTCAGATTTTATCGCAAACCTCATTGAGATTCCATTCAACAGAACGTCCGAAAATCTCTTTCTTTTCTTACTACATTAAATCCCCGACAAAAAAGTTAAAGACAGCATGGTGACTTTTGATCTTAACTTAAGCCTCTTCTTAAGGTTGACACTGAGGCTTAGCTGGATTACTTGGGAGCCGCCAAGGTAAGTCAAAAAGTACACCAAATCTAGGAAAAAAAATATAATCAAGGTCTTTACTTCCTGTGTCACAAAGAAAAATTCTATTTTAGGATTGAGGATTTCTTATTGGTTAATACCTGCTTAAAGGTTAAGTTATTTAAATGACTTTTTGTGGCTGCTGGTTAAAAACAAATGTGTAATTTTAGGTTATCTATGGATGAGAGCAATCAAGAAAAAACTTTAGCGAATTGCAAGGATACTAATACAATGGAAGTTGAAGGTAGACGTGGAAGCAAAATAGCGAAGTGCCGTTCAAGAAATAATAAGGTGGAGTACTCTCTTGATTCTGGAGCTGATGTAGATGGTGATCAACATGGTCAAGGTGTTTTAACTTCTCGTGAAGAAAAAGTCAGCAGCCTTAAAACTGTGAGTTTGTCAACATTTTTCTCATTTAAACCTTTTCTTTTCTCTATATCACCTGTTTTCTTCACTGCTGTATTTTTGCATCTGCAATATGATCCATTGGATAGCTTTCCATGTGATCCCTAGGAACAATCAAGATGGTTTTGGAAATCTTTTGCTGCTCGCAAACCTTTTAAGAACGGCTATCTATTTAATCCCTAAGACCTCTATCTAACAAGTTTATATGTAATTTCTGCATGTATGTAAAATTTTTACCTCCCGTGTGCTGTTTCTCTCAAATCACAATACTAAAACTATGTTTAGGTTCGTGAACTGGGGAAAATCAGATTCTTTGATGGTTATGAAAGCATCCTTTTTTCTTTCCCATTTTTAAAATTGTCCTTTGGGATGGTAAAGTAATTTCCATTAATGCGAACTAGGGATGAAGGTATAAAAACGCAGGCCACAGCTGCTGAGGGGAGCCAAACGACAAAGAGATCGAAAGCCCCCAATAATAACTATTGCTCATGTAGTTTTATCTCTTGAAGGATCAGTGAATGGGATGTCGAATCTTTTATAAACTTAAATGATGGAAAACTTGATCTCGCTTCTTCGCCCTACCATTTGGATACTTGTATTATTTTAACTCCTTGACTCTTTCTCTAACTGATCATTCTGGCAGGTTTTTAACTATATCTTAGTTTCTTCATCTCTTGAGAACGCTGGGGACCATTT
Organism: Telfairia occidentalis; assembly: GCA_026257165.2. Taxonomy (NCBI): domain Eukaryota; kingdom Viridiplantae; phylum Streptophyta; class Magnoliopsida; order Cucurbitales; family Cucurbitaceae; genus Telfairia; species Telfairia occidentalis. The sequence goes on along the minus strand of JAOANK020000018.1, from coordinate 4,591,682 downwards.
ATTTTGAACTTCTTAACAGTTTTAAAAGGCAAAAGCACTGAGGAAACTGCAATATTTTCATGGTTAATGATACAGAGGAAGACAAATACTAATGATTCCATTCAAATGAGGAAGCCATTATTAATCTTAATCCACAATAGTATATACTGTGTGTTTGTCATAGAGCAACAGAGGATTCTAATCATCTTCTTATATGTTATCCAGTGGCAGCCAATCTTTGTCAAATTCGGTTTTGCTTGAGTTCTTAATTTAAGGTGGCAGTTGTGAAGATAGGACATTTTGTTGATTTGTTTTACTATGACTATTGGATGAGAAATATAGTTAGAAATTAATATTACAAGAGTGTTTCAAGATAAATCTTTTAATTGGGATTGTTGATATGTTTATTTTTTTTTCTTTCTCCTTTTTGATCATGACGGACATTTGCAAATTTATCTTATTTCCTGAATCAAAGGATTGGCGCGAAAATATCGGTCCATCTTTACTCTTATGTATGTTTGATTTTTCTTAATGACATTGTTCCAAATAAAAATGTGTTGAGCGCTTGAGCATCCTTTTTTCTGGAAGTAGACGAGTTTAGATGATATGAACTTAGTCCTCAGGATACGGCTCTGCTTATTTACCTGCATTATTGGATGCCCTGCAGGGTTTAGTTCATGTAGCAAGAAAGATGCCAAAAAATGCGCACGCTCATTTCATTCTTGGCCTGATGTACCAGAGGTTGGGCCAGCCACAAAAGGTAGCTTAGCTTACACATCGTACCTGTTTTGGTTAATTTTCTTGTCCTTGTATCAATTAAACTGTGGTACTTTCAGGCTGTTTTAGCATACGAGAAGGCAGAGGAGATTTTACTCCAGAGTGATGTTGAGATTCACCGGCCAGAGTTGCTCTCATTGGTTCAAATTCATCATGCACAGGTTCCAATTTATATCCTTGTTCAGCCTTACCTCTCTCGTCTTATGTTACACTTCATACCTCTTTGTAAATAATAGATATTACCAATCTGATCGTGCTCACCTGTTTTATGAACTGTCTAGTGTCTCCTTCTAGAAAGTGCAGGGGATAATAATTCAGACAAAGAACTTGAACAGGAGGAGCTTGATGAGATTTTTTCTAAACTTAAGCATTCAATGGAATCTGATGTTAGACAGGCAGCTGTATGGAATACCTTAGGCTTGATTCTTCTTACTAGTGGTCGAGTAAAGGTGCATATTTATTCTTGCTCACTCCCATGGTTGTGCTAATCTTAGAAACTAATGTGGACCATGTTCATATATCCAGAGTGCCATTTCAGTGTTGTCATCCTTGTTGGCCATTGTCCCTAACAACTATGATTGCCTTGGAAACCTTGGAATTGCTTATCTTCAAAGGTATATGAAGTAGAGTCCGTGCTTGTCTGATAGCTAACTTTCGACTGTCTCTTTTAATAACGTCAGTTACTATAATGGATGAGGAGTTAGGGAATCAATACTGGAACTTGAAATATATGCAACTAATGGCAGTATGTACTATACAGAACCAAGTTGTACACTAGCAAACACAACTGATGATGTACAAGAGATAATCATAAAATTCTGTTGGTTAAGGCCCATGGTCTCTGAGTAATATCTCCCCAGAGATCCCTTGTTTGAACCTTCGTGTAAATTAATAAAGAAAATCCTTCATGTCTCTAGAATCTATGTCTTGGAATGGTCACAGACTTTATAAGAAGAAAAAAAAAACTGAAATCCATTGCTTCATTGGTGTTAATGAATCTATGCATGTTGAATCGATGATTCTCAATTAACTGAGTAGGTTCTACAGCTTCCTTTTATTTTCCTAAATAATGAGCCATGTTTCTTACTTCCAATTTCTTTTTCCAAAGAAAATAATTATCCTCACGATGCTTGTCACATGAAAATTGTCGAATGGCAGTTTGTGAATTGGAGGATTTTCTGTACCTTAGATGGTGTGCATGTATAATCACTTGTATGTCTCTTCACATGTCCTGCATGTTAGATAGTTGGTACATGTTCATACCTTGAAAATGTGCCATTTCTGTTAATTCAATCATACTAAGTTCATGCTGCCGTTGAACATATGTTGAAGTGGAAATATGGAACTATCAGAGAAATGTTTTCAAGACTTGATCCTGAAAGATCAAAATCATCCTGCCGCTCTCATCAACTATGCTGCTCTTCTCTTGTGCAAGTATGGTTCCACTATTGTAGGTATGTGCTGACGGTGGTTTTTTTATTTTTAATTTTTTTTGTTAAGAAACCAATCTTTCATTGAAAAAGTGAGATGCAAATGGTGGTTTGTTTGTTTAATGAACATCATTGTTATTTTCCCTCTTATTTTCTAAATATTTTGAATATATTTGGAAGGTTCTAGCTCACTTTATTCCGTATATTTTTATTGCATACGTATTAGAGCTTTAATCAATCAGTACTGATTCTTCTAACTTAATTTTAAGGTGCTGGAGCAAATGCTGGTGATGGTGGTGTTGGTGAGAAGGTTGTAGGTATGAATGTTGCAAAGGAATGTTTGCTGGCGGCTCTAAAGGTAGATCCAAAAGCAGCACATGCTTGGGCAAATCTTGCTAATGCATATTTTGTGACTGGGGATCACAGAAGTTCTGCCAAATGCTTGGAGAAGGTGCTCATGGATCCCTATTCTTAGGGAAAAGGTTTTCCTCTCGTGTATTCTAGTTTGTGGAAAATATGGGATAATCAGTTCTCACAAGAATCCTTTCTACAATTTTATCTCGTTTGTATGCATGCTGTTTGTTAGTTTTAATACTTCGGATTAGCTAATTCTCTTTCCTCTTCTAAATATCCAACAGGGAGCAAAACTGGAGCCAAATTGCATGTCTATGAGATACGCGGTCGCTATGCACCGGCTTAAGGATGCAGAAAGGTCTCAAGATCGTAGTGAGCAGCTCTCCTGGGCTGCAAATGAAATGGCCTCAATTATTAGAGATGGAGATGGCTTGACAATCGATCTTCCTGTAGCATGGGCGGGACTTTCCATGGTTCACAAGGCTCAACATGAAATTGCTGCAGGTTTCCGTACAGATCAGAATGAACTGAGAGAAGTGGAAGGACATGCAATCTACAGTTTAAATCAGGTACCAATCTCAGTCTCTGGCCCTTTTTTTTTGTTCTAAATAAGCTACTTATGGGTGTTTGTTTTTTTTTTTTTTTTAAATTACTAGAAGATAACAGGTTTGCTTATAATTCTTGGGCCTAAATTTTCACTTGGTCTGTGTATAAACCGACAAAAATTAGTACTTTTCTCCCGAATTACGGAGGGCTGCCTATACCCATTCTTGAAGAGTAACTATGCGTTTCTCTGCAATGGGACTATTCTTTAATAATTATAACTAGTTATGCTGGATGTTTGTTAATAAAAGTTTTCATGTTTTCTAATTATGTTGGATTTACTTTTTGGGTTTAAGAAAATGAACTGATACGCTGCAATGAAGCAGCAGTTCGAGAGGTCGATGTAGACCTTTCAAGGAATGTGTTGTAATGGAAGGTAGCTATATGCGCTTGAGCTGGGCTAAGCTCAAGCTTCAATTTTTTTAGAGACTGATCATACATGTTAAGATCTCTTTTATGCTCAAAGTCATCTATAAATTCCCATTTTTATTGGGCTTGACTAGTCATTGCTGAATGCTATAACAGCCCTAGTCTCGTTGGCCCCCGATCAACAGTAGTCTATTGACCTTTTATTCTTTTTACTTCTCGTAGTTTTTCATGTGCTATCATTTTACTCTTCTTGATAGCAGAAAGTTTTTTGAAAGTATGAAAACCTGTAGGGGATTCCGTAATCATCTATTCCAATGTGGTTGAATTCTGTTCAACGGTCGTAGATTTGGACCACAACTTTTGTTAATTCCAGCCCTAGGAATCTGGTTTTTTGGGTGTAATACAAGGAGGAGCAAACCAGCCTACTAATGTACAAATGACATTTTACAATTAAATATATTTCCATCTTCTGTTATTAATGTTCTTGTTAGATTGATGAGTATTGCCTTAATCTAGGCAATCGCTGAGGATCCAGATGATGCTGTTCAGTGGCATCAATTCGGCCTCCACAGCCTTTGTACGCTAGAATTTAAAACATCACAAAGATACCTCAAAGCTGCAATTGCCCGGTTAAAAAAATGTAGCTATGCATGGTCAAACCTAGGTATGCCAATACAATTTAATGTCGATTTTTGTAAATCTCTCGCTATCTATCTCCCTTATTAGTCGATCTTGTTCCATGTTCTTGTATCATTAGGTATCGCATTGCAACTCTCAGACGCTCCAGCACAGGCTGAAGAAGTATACAAGAAAGCTTTGTCATTGATGACAACAGAACAAGCACATACCGTATTTTGTAACCTCGGAAATCTATATCGACAGCGAAAGCAGTACGAACGCGCCAAAGCTATGTTTTCAAAGTCTCTTGAACTGCAACCTGGTTATGCACCAGCATTTAACAATCTAGGATTAGTGTTTATTGCTGAGGGTCAATGGGAGGAGGCTAAATATTGCTTTGAGAAAGCTCTCGAGGCTGATCCCTTGCTCGATTCAGCTAAGTCGAACGTGATTAAAACAGTCGCCGTAGCTCAATTATGTAATGGCTTATCATCATGTCCAGCTAAAGATTGAAACCTTTGCCATTGGCCTGACATTGGGATGTAGAATATACATAATATTTCGTGTAAGGAAATGTAAAGCGGCATTTACTTAATTAAGATGCTTCATGAATATTTCAACCCAAGCATTACTTCCTCAATGGAACCAATGTATTAATCAGGAACATTGGTTCAATTAGTTCTTAAGGGCCCGTTTGGTAACGTTCCTGTTTCTCGTTTCTTGTTTCTTGTTTCTTGTTTCTTGTTTCCTGTTTCTTGT
>JAOANK020000018.1:4562981-4573584 GCA_026257165.2 Telfairia occidentalis | reverse complement strand
AAAAGCAATTTCATTTTGTAGAAATAGCACGGTAAATATATATATATATATATATATTTTAATATATTTTAAATGATTGTCTATTTAAATCTAGAGAAATTTATAGGACGATTGTTATGGAAGGAGTGAAATTTAAAATATTAAGCTTCCTAATTTTTTTTAATTGAAATCAAAGTGGTTATTTATGAGTAAAGTAATCAATTACTCCCATCAAGTGTTTGTCTCATTTCTCAACTAAGGAGCAATTATTCCAATATTTCACTCGAAAAAGGTCAAATTGAAGAAATTTTAATTATTTGACAATGACACTAGTATATATTTTTAGTAGCACATTAATATTCATTAAATTTGAGATAAATAAACTCTTATATCAAAATATATTCAGCTTCACAATCTCAAATTAAGCATTTTTAAATACACTGAAATTTTCAACTCAATTAACAGTACACGGATGGCAGAGAGTTGAAAGTTGAAATATACAATAAATAGGAGTGGAAAAGACAAAAAGTAAAAGTTAAAGGGTATTTATAGCAATTTAATTAATGCAAGGCTGCTAAACATTCATGCCATTGCTGAAAAATACATTGTTAATTGTTAATTATCTAAATGCTAAGACATGTTGAACAAAACAACTTATTGCTCTTTTTTTTTTCTTTTTTTTTTTTTTTCAATTTCAATGCCCTAACTTTTTTCTTCTTAATCTGTATGAAAGCTAATATCATTTGTTCTGTTGGGTAATATTTTGAAGAAAATTCGTTTTGTCTGCATCCCAACATAATTCCTTTTGATGCCCTGTTACAATTTTTTATTACTTCTATTCCTTTTTAAATTAATACAATCTTATTTTTGTCTATGGTAAAGTAATCTGGAGGTAGGTGATTCGATCTTACAACTCTATAGTTGTTGAACTAAAAAATGGTCCAGTAATATCTCATTTTTAATTTCATGGCAATTAAAACCCATCAAAGTAATAGTTATAAAGATAAACTAATAAAATTAATTGATTTAAAGTTGCATCTCTATTCAGACTCTTTTAGAGTGTGTTTGATATGACTTTTAAATTGTTTATTGATAGAAAAAAAATGTTTTTTTTTAAATTAATAGTATTTGGTTAAAATTTCGAAGAATTCTTTTAACTAATTAATAATGCTTTTTAAAATTAATGAATAAAAATGGCTTTAGAATGTGTAAAAACATATAAAATATATTTAAAGTTTTTCTTAAATTAAGTATTTAATTAATTTTCTTCAAAAGATGCTTATATAATAAATGTTTTACTTGAAAACATTTTTTAAAAAATTTATACTAAACATGCGCTTAATCTGGTCATACTTAACCACTATCGTCTCTTAATTGATTGTTATACGTAGAAGACCAATATTTTTTTAAGTAAAATATGAATATATGTAAGTGAATCAAAATAAAATAATTTTATTTTCTAATAATTCAAACTCATAATCTCTTGATCGTAAAAATATGTTTTTAACTCGTTGAACTATGTTCGGTTTGGCTGTTTCCTTGCACCATGAGGATGACTATGAGAAGGTAACTATTCTCAAAAAAGAAGGAGATAATTACTTGGAAAATAATCAACTAAATTGTAATTATGAAGTGGTAGAGTCATTTTACGAAATATGAAGTTATGGATGGCAGAAGAGTAAATAAATGGAGAAACAAGCGTGTTTTGGAGAGCCGTTCGCAAACCCAGAATAAATCCCCCCACTCACATGTCTACTCTACTACAACCTCTCACTCTCCTCTGCCCCGAAAATATAAAGTTTTTCTTTTTGTTTTTTTTTTTTTTTAATTTTTCCTGTTTTCACCTCTGGGTTTTGGTTTGGTTGTTCTCTTTCCTCTGTATGATTGGAAAAACAGAGGAAATTGTAATTTGTCGAAGATTCCCAACAGAAAGAAGCACAAAAACGAAACAGGGAATGTGAGAAGGTTTTTCCTCTTCTGATTCTGTGCCCCTGTTGAGAATGGGTCTTGCATGAGAAACCCTGCTGCGGTTTACCTTCAAATTCGCTTCTATTGATGGCAGCCTCAGCTCTGGCCGCGGAGCCGACGCAAGAGGTACTTTCTTGGCTCAAAACCCTACCCTTGGCCCCCGAATACCACCCGACTCTGGCAGAGTTTCAAGATCCAATTTCATACATTTTCAAGATCGAAAAAGAGGCTTCCAAGTTTGGAATCTGCAAAATTGTGCCCCCTGTACCTCCTTCTTCGAAGAAAACTGCAATTTCCAATCTTAACAGGTCACTCGCAGCTCGTGCACCCTGTTCTAACTCGACCAATTCCAAGTCTCCGCCTACATTCACAACTCGCCAGCAGCAGATCGGGTTTTGCCCACGAAAAACACGGCCGGTTCAGAAATCAGTGTGGCAGAGCGGCGAGTACTACACATTTCAGCAATTTGAGGCTAAAGCGAAGAGCTTCGAGAAGAGCTATTTGAAGAAATGTGGCAAGAAAGGAGGGCTCTCGCCTTTAGAAATCGAAACACTCTATTGGAGGGCCACTTTGGACAAACCGTTTTCGGTGGAATATGCGAACGATATGCCTGGTTCAGCGTTTGTGCCGGTGAGTGCAAAAATGTTTAGGGAGGCAGGGGAAGGCACGATGCTTGGCGAGACTGCGTGGAACATGAGGGGGGTGTCTAGGGCGAAAGGGTCTCTGTTGAGGTTTATGAAAGAAGAGATTCCAGGAGTTACTTCGCCAATGGTGTATGTTGCTATGATGTTCAGTTGGTTTGCTTGGCATGTAGAAGACCATGACTTGCATAGCTTAAATTATCTGCATATGGGGGCGGGAAAAACATGGTATGGTGTTCCGAGAGATGCTGCTGTGGCGTTCGAGGAGGTTGTTAGGGTTCAGGGCTACGGAGGAGAAATTAATCCCCTTGGTAAGTTGATGACTGCAATGAAGTGGAGAACTACTAATCGCAATTTCCCTCATTTTTTAGTTTTAATGGTTATAGGAAGAAGATTAGTCCAGAATGTCAGCTGCCCCCACACCTCACCCAATTACCTTCACCACTAATCTTTATCTGGGTTACTTCTTGTTTATACATGTTCAGTTAAGTTATTGGAAGAAACATTCTAGTTGCATTTGTTAGGCTGGATTTATGTAATTGAATATGTGTTTTTAAGCGGATACGTTCTCACAGACACGCTATTGAATCGGATATTGCTCCGATCATTACCATTACATGAACATAACAAGGTGTATATGCTGTCGGCATTTGACTGTTCAAGGGAAAATCGAGCCTTGTTACTTGTCAGACCAATCACAGTGATAGGTTCTGTAATTCACTTGGATTGTTGAGGTTTACTCTTTTACCTACCGAATCCCTGCTCAGCTGCTTGTCCCCATCCCTCATTGCTTATCATTGTTTTGTCTTCCCTTTTGTATTTACATGGATGTTTCTTTCCTCATAGCAAGGTTCTACTAATTGCTTGTTCAAAGTTCTGTTCTGTATCTATAATTTGTGTTAGTCATGGTTGCTCCACCTGCAACCTGTAGTTAAGTTTTGATTATGAGAACGCTTCAGGAAGTGGATCATTCTTAGCTTTTTCAATTTCTTTCATATGTGTCAAAAGTAGTACAATCATCCCTTGTTCTTTTCTTTTCTCTTTCCACCATTCAATATTTGCTTGTCATGCCATATTTCTTTCTCAATAAAGAAAAAATTTAGAGTTGTCTTCATTTAATAAATTAAGAAGGTTGTACAGTGAAGTGGATACAATTTCAATTTGGTCTCAGAACATACAGCCATCAGTTTTGGATTTTATTTATAATCAATTCTTTTTTTTCCCCTTATCTAGTTACTTTTGCTCATCTCGGTGAGAAGACCACTGTGATGTCACCTGAAGTTCTAGTTAGCGCGGGAGTTCCATGTTGCAGGTAACCAGCACTATGTTAACCTTGTCTACCTCCTTGATTTAGGTATTGTTTCTCTGGTAGGTATTTGGCAGTTAAGGCATCAGCCATTAGCATAGAATCCCTCACCCCCTCCTTCATTCTTCTTCTGGAGACATGGCTTTCTGGAAGTTATTTTGAACTGCCAAATATTTGTAGAAGTTGTTAGCGTCATCATTTGATCTCAAGAGCAATCAGATCTGTATACTCATCTCTTTAATTGATTTGTACCAGGTTAGTGCAAAATGCGGGTGAATTTGTTGTCACTTTTCCTCGAGCATATCATACAGGTTTCAGTCATGGTGAGGTCTTTATAAACTTTTAAGACCACGGTTTCATGATGTGATTGATCCTTGTTGTTCACTTTATTTATTAAATTTTAAATTGCAATTATAGCTGTTTCATCTATTGTGTCTATTTGATACTTTCCTCTAGGATTTAACTGTGGGGAGGCAGCCAATATTGCAACTCCAGAATGGTTAAGGGTTGCTAAAGATGCTGCAATTCGTAGAGCTTCAATTAATTATCCTCCAATGGTCTCTCATTTTCAGTTGCTATATGATCTTGCTCTAAGTTCCAGGTTTGTTTTGCCTACTATTTACATCTATTTTAGCTGTATGATTCCTCCCATTTTAGTCACTTGCTTTCTTTGTTCTTTTATCTTCTTGGAATTAATTGAAATTCTGATAAAATCCAAAATACATGCTGTGCTAAAATTTATTATTATTACAGCATCAAATCTATGTTCTTCCTATATTCTATTTCTAAAGTTTTAAACTCATGTCATTTGGAAAAATCTATCTGAAGAAAATACTCGTCCAGTTGACCAGAATGACAGCAATAGTAAAAAATTCTTTCATCGTTATCTTTATTGATCTTTTGGATTCTTATCCCTCCCATTATATGATTTTCTCATTCACTCTTTCTAACACATCTTATGTTTTAATATTCAGAGCACCTCTGTGTACTAGTGCTGAACCAAGAAGTTCACGACTAAAAGATAAAAAAAGGAGTGAAGGGGAAACAGTGATAAAAGAGTTATTTGTACAGAACATTCTTGAGAATAATAGTCTGCTGCACATTCTTGGAAAGGGAGCTTCAGTTGTACTTCTTCCCCAAGGTTCTTCGGATTCTATTTGTTCGAAACTGCGTGTTGGATCCCACTTGGGAGCAAAACCTAGATTTCCTGCTGGTTTTTGCAGTTCTAAGGAAGCAGCTAAATCTCCTCAAAGTTTTGACTATGACAATCTCGCACTAAAAAACAGCCAGGGGATAAATCGAGTTAAAGGTTTCTATTCAGCTAATGGATTACATGCTACTCTATCTGAGAGAAGCACGGATAATTTATGTGCTTCAAGTTCAAGAACTTTGAATGCCAACAATGAACGAGGTGGTAGTGTTCATTGCGATGGGATATCAGATCAAAGACTATTTTCTTGTGTCACATGTGGTATTTTAAACTTTGCCTGTGTAGCCATCATCCAACCCAGAGAACAAGCTGCTAGGTACCTTATGTCAGCTGACTGTAGCTTCTTTAATGATTGGGTTGTTGGTTCTGGGATAACAAGTGAAGGGATTGTTATCAGAGATGGGCATGCAGTTACTTCTCAGCAGATTAGTAATAGCGGTAGGTTTTTACCTAATCGATATCCTGCTTGCTGGCATTTTTTAATTAATAATTTTGTTGAGGTTCCATTCTCTCTTAGAACGTTCATTTAACTACCAATGCAGGAAAAAGAGAAAAGTGTCTCTCTGATGGTTTGTATGATGTCCCAGTCCAGGCTGTCAATCGCCAGCTTCCAGTAGCAGATCAAAGTTACGAAACTAATTCAAATGCTGAAAAACAGAATGAGACTTCTGCCCTTGGCATGCTCGCATTGACTTATGGACATTCATCTGATTCTGAGGAGGAGAATGCTGAAGCAGATGCTGCTTTAAGTGCCGATGGTGCTAAACTAATGATTTGTTCTGCAGAAGACCAATATCAGTTTGAGGATTCTGGTCTTACGTCTAGTGAGTATTGCAAAAATAGTACAACTTTGGGTCATGATCCCTCCTCATTTAGTGTTAACACTGCAGATCAAATGCAGTTTCAAGTCAATGATTATGAAGAATTTGGACGAGCTAGATTTGATTCCAAAAGCTCATTCAATTGTTCTTCTGAATTTGAAAATGATGGCATAGGTTCAACTAAGAAGAATGGCTTGGCAACTAGATATCAAGATTCACATATGAATAACAAATTTCCCTCAGATGTTGATACTCAAAAACCAGTGTTTGATAAGACCACTGAACCAGTGGAGATTGAGAATATGACTTTTCCTCCAGATATCGATGAAGACTCCTCCAGGTTGCATGTATTCTGTCTAGAGCATGCAAAAGAAGTGGAGCAACAACTTCGCCCAATTGGAGGAGTGCATATTCTTTTACTTTGTCACCCAGGTGCAATGTTTACTCATTTACTGGTTCTTGGGCGATATAATAAACATATTGAACCCTAAACTGTTCCCCCTCCCCCACAAAATAATAACAATAACATCTATTAATTTTTCCTGAAAACATCTTTGGCTTATCAGTGATTTGTGATCTTGTTGGTGGTTCTAACTTCTTACCTTTTAAGTGTTTTTAGTAAGTTTGCCATTATCTCTGGAAGTGTTATGGTGTAATGAAGTTCCCTCCTGAAGTTTGTGTTTCTTTGGATTTTTGGCATTGAGAAGGTTTCTTGTAATGAGACATGCAGAGGAAAGACATCAATTTTCTTTCTTCTTGGTACATTACATGGAAATATAATGTTAAATCCTTGAATCATTCGTTTCTTTGCTGCTAGCTACAAAAGGGATTGTGTCTTGCTGCATGAGTTTGATGTTTTGTAGTTTTTCCTTAGAACAACAATTTCAATCTCTTTGGTACTTGTTTGGAGGCCTCTTGAAAAGGGATGCTTCTTTTGCTCCGGCATTTAAAATATATTTCTGGATTTTGAGATTGGGGAAGAACATGCAAGATTTTTTAAACAGGTTCAAAGATCTTGTTTGGACTATTGTCTAGTTCTGTACTTATATAGAGCACAATGTCAAACCACTAATTAATCCCAGCTTAATGTTTTTACTTCTATGCCAGTTTTCTTGTAATATGGAGCACAATGTCAAGTTTTTGTTTTTTCTTTTAAAATTTTTCAAGCCTACCTTTCTTTTGTGTTTTCCTGATGTTGATGAGTCACCAAGTTTGTACTTGTCTCGGGGCTATCTAGAGTTAAGAGTCACAATTGTTGATACTACAACTTTGAACCTCGCATCCTCATTATTTTCTGATAGACCTCTACTTTCTGATATAATATTATTTCATTCTTATTAAAATCTAGCAGGTACGTGATCAATAAAGTACTCATGATTCTATTCATGAATATACAGTTTTGAACATCTCTTGTTTTTCTTATAATGGTTACTGCGGTTTGTTATTTCTTTTGAATTTCATGAAAAACCCAAAATTTTGGCTGCATCTAACATCGTTTATATGTAAAAACTGTTGCAGACTATCCAAAGATGGAGGCAGAAGCAAAATTGGTGGCAGAAGAATTAAGTATTGACCATCTGTGGGCTGATACGATGTTCAGAGGTGCTACCCAAGATGAAGAAAAGAGGATTCAGTTAGCTTTAGATAGCGAGGAAGCAATTCCGGGTAATGGAGATTGGGCTGTAAAGTTGGGAATTAATCTCTTTTATAGTGCCAACCTTAGTCACTCTCCTCTGTATAGTAAGCAGATGCCATACAACTCTGTTATTTATAATGCATTTGGCCGTAGTACTTCTGTTAACTCTTCCGGTAAGCCAAAAGTCTATCAAAGGAGGACTGGCAAGCTGAAAAGGGTAGTTGCAGGGAAATGGTGTGGGAAAGTCTGGATGTCAAATCAAGTTCATCCTTTGCTAGCAAAGAGAGACTCTCAGGAAGAAGATGCAGACATCTTCCATTCTTGGACAATGTCAGATGAGAAGGTCGATAGAAAATCAGAAAACATCCAGAAAAATGAATCTGTTATGGTAAATAGGAAGTCGGCTGGCAAGAGAAAAATGACATATGAGAGCGGGACAACTAAGAGAGCCAAACCTATAGAGTCAGACGACATGATTTCAGATGATTCGGTTGAAGATTGCATTCGACAGCATCATAGGATTCTCCGAAACAAGCAATTTAAATTTGTCGATAGCAATGATGCTATGTCGGATGATTCTGTGGAGGATGATTCTTATAAAAAACGTGGAAGAGTTCCCTTCAGCAAGGAAACGACAGATTGTGGGACAGACAACACAGGTTCAGATGATTCTCTCGGAGAACGTCATAATCATCAGCACAGAGGGTTCTCTGGAGGCAGGCTGCCCAAATGGGGTGAGATAGGAGCTGCAGTTTCTGATGATTCCTTAGAGCACGAATCTTCTCAGCATTGCAGGAAAAAGAGTAAAAGCAAGATGGAAAAATATATTGAGAGACAAGATGAACTTTCAGATGAGTGTCTGGAGAGTGATTCTCTTAAGCAGTATAAGAGGATTCCGAGAAGCAAGCAAACCAAAGTTCTTAAAAAGAATGCCTTTTCACATGATATACGGGATGATAGTTTTCTTTGGCATCATCAAAGGACTTCTAGAAGCAAGAAAACCAAATCCATCGAGAGTGAAAATGCAGTTTCAGAGGACTCCCTAGGAAATAATTCTCAACAACATAGGAGTATGCCTCGAAGCAAACCAGGCAAACGCACTGTGAGGGAAGATCCATTTTCAGATGATCCAGAAGAGGATGGCAGTTCTCTTCTGCAGCATAGGAAAATTAAAAGAAACGTGCAATCCAAATACATTGAGAGAGAAAATGCATCAGATGACCAACTTGATGATAGTGCTAATCAGCGCAGGAGGAGGATAGTCCGAAGTAAGCCAGTCAAGACAGAGACCATTCCTCAAATGAAACAAGAGATCCTACGACCTGCAAAACGGGGAGCCGCTCAGACTTTGAAAGAAGAATTCTCTCAACCTCTGAAACGTGGGGCCCGTCAGATCTTAAAATTAGAGACCCCTCAGCAAATGAAACAACATGCGACAAATCTGCGCGGTAAGCAAGCTAAGAGGAATAATAGTAAATTGACTGATTTAGAATCAGAGGAAGAGCAACTAGGTGGACCTAGCACACGTCTTAGAAAAAGAATTCCAAAGCCTACTAAACTTCCAGAAGCCAAAATGAAAGATAAAAAACCAATTGGTAAGAAAAAGGTGAAGAATGCTTCATCTTTGAAGACTCCAGTAGGCCATAGAGACTCAAAAGCAAGGGATGAGGAATCAGAATATCTTTGTGATATTGAGGGTTGCAATATGAGTTTTGGTTCAAAACAAGAACTTGCCTTGCACAAACGAAATATTTGCCCTGTTAAGGGGTGTGGAAAGAAGTTTTTCTCACACAAGTACCTTGTGCAGCATCGTCGAGTACACATGGATGATCGTCCCCTCAAATGTCCATGGAAGGGCTGCAAGATGACTTTCAAATGGGCATGGGCACGAACGGAACATATCCGGGTTCATACAGGCGCCCGACCTTATCTTTGTGCTGAACCAGGATGTGGTCAGACATTCAGATTTGTGTCTGATTTCAGTCGTCACAAGCGGAAGACTGGACATTCAACGAAGAAAGGTAGAGGTTAATACTGCGGCAGATGAATGTGTTTAACATGGATAGTTATTCTGTTGGTTCATTGACAGATTTAGGGTTAGATATAGGGATAGGTTTAGAACATCCCTGTAATTATTATCATTCAGAGTAACAATTAATTCTGTTGTGCTGTCTGTGTTCATTGGTGGTATTTATTTCCTGTAACCTGAGCAATTGCTTGGATCTTCAAACATTCTTCGCCAATGAATGTCAGATGCCAATCCTGATCTTGGTTGGGGGTTGAACATTACCCCTTCTGGGAACTTTGTGCAGTTTTCTTTTCCTTCCGTTGATGCAATGATTTACTTTTACGACTGACTGCTATACTGTTGCTATATTTGGTGGCACATCCTTTGGTTTGTGATTATTGTACCTAAAACATTTTAGAACTCAAGTTTGACCTACTCTGGAAGTCTTCTACTCATCCAGTGAGAAAGATATTCACCAATTGAGTATGTTCAAGTTGTACTCAATTTGATGGAAAAGATAAGACTCTTGTCATTTATAGTTTACCTACAGAATTACGAAATTTTTCACCAGTTGACCAGTTGAATTCTCAACATATAATGCCAAAGGAGTCCTTTCTTTGACTTTTATGGAGAGAAATTTGATCTTCCTGTACCCAAGTTAGTTTGAGCTTTATCTTGAACTTGTATGCCCCGAAGGCTTTCTTTTCCATTTTAATTTGAAATTTTACTGTAAGGTAAGGATGGTGATTTGAACTTATGATGGATTAGGGAAAAATGGTAGAAACACTCTAACTGCTCTCAAAATGACTAAAATTTTTATGGATCTCTTAACATCAATAGTCTGTCACTGGGACTACTTTTGCCTCTGGATCTGCATTTCTCTGTACCCTTCCATGCCTTATTTTGAGGTCGTTTTTTAGCAATTAAAACACTCGCCTTAATTATGTTTCCAATTTTAGCTTAAATGCATTGTGATTCACAGAGCATTTCGTATGGAACCGAAAAGGTCTTTTTTTTTTTTTCAAGTAGTTAAT
>JAOANK020000018.1:4545509-4562881 GCA_026257165.2 Telfairia occidentalis | reverse complement strand
GCATTTCTTATAGAACCGAAGAGGTCTTTTTTTTTTTTTTTTTCTAGTAGTTAATCCAATTCATTTATAATCTAATAAATAAAACCACAAGTGGGGAGGTATGGAAAAGATCTAAAGTTTAATATTCTTTGTTCTCTTATTAAAGGGGTCTTTTTTAAAGTTTTACTTTTATATTTATCTCATTTTTACTGAGATTCATGGAACCTTGCAATGGAAACCTTTTTCTCCTTAATTTTTTTTTCTTTTTTTTTTAAGTTCAGTTGGCATTTCTCCTTAATGGTTACTTATTTTTACTTGCATTTTTTCTCCACATTTTTAGGTAAATAAAATCCAAGGCAACCCAAATTACTTTCCTATCCAATGATGTCATATCGCCCCACGAATCCCTCAGAAGAGAGGAAAGGAAAAAAAGGGGAAGGGAAATTGTTTGTTTAGAGAGAGAGAGAGTAGCGCAAACGGACGCAGAGCAGAAAGTAACCTTTTTTTGGTGCAACTTTTCTTGTTTTTAGTTCTCACTGAGTGTCAACCCAATTGCTACAAAAGCTATCTTTCACAACGCCCATTTCTTCATGTACTTTATTCTCTGTAGCTAGGGTTTTTTGGGTTCAAATGTGAGGCAGAATGGAACCTTCTGAAGCTGTTTCGGTCCCTAATCTCAGTGAACACCCGGCTTCTGGGCCTCAATCTTCACAGTTACATAGTTCAGTTCTTGATCCTGCACCATTTGATGCGCAGCATGTGGCCACGGACGATCGCATCCATGCAGAACTTCAGAAATTGGATTTGAAGGATAAGAAAGAGGAGGCTGTGAAAGATTTTGATGGTGGAGAATGGGAAGGTGAGAAGAATCCTGGTGAAGGTGAAGGAAATGTTACTAAGATCGATGAGAGTGATCGAGATGGAAGCATTAAGAATGAGGATGACGATGACGAGGAGGAGGAGGACGTAGATACAGGTGACGGCGACGGCGGTGAGGTGGAAAAGAAAGAGGAAAGGAGGGTCAAAAACAACCAGTACCCAGTACGGCCTGAGGCAGAAGATTGTGCCTTTTACCTTAAGACTGGGACTTGCAAGTTCGGATCATTTTGCAAATTCAATCACCCTTTGCGAAAGAAAAACCAGGTGTGCTTTTGGCGATCTCATGCACTTACAGGAGCAAATACCTCTATTTAAATGTTTAATCGTTTATAGTTGTTTGTTGATCGTAAAATCTACTTTTTCAGTATCATCTTTCAGCTGATAAGTTTCTGTAAGTTTTGCATGTATAGTATTTATCGCCCTTCATTTATCATCTATGCAAATGGGGTGCCAAATCATTTTAATTATTATTCCCCGAGAAGAAACTCTTCATTTCTGTCAAGAGAACTAACGGCAGAAGAATTGGTCAGCTGGAATGAAGTACATTTCTGTGTTAACTTTTCGTTTCGATGAGAAACGATCTTTTTTTCTTTTTTTGAAAAAATTAGAAGTACAAAAGAGGAGGGCCAAGTCTAACCTAATGGAGATTGCAAAATCTGCACTAATTGGCTTTAGGACGTGTGCTGCATTGAACTAATAAGATTAGCTGAAAAGATCATAATATTTCTTTTCTCTTAAATTTGAGGAAGTAGTCTTCATTCATGCTCTGTAGATGCTAGTAACGTATATCAGCCTGCTTATGTCTGAGCTGGGAGTTACCTGGTACCAGTGGATCGACATATTCTTCTTCTTTATCTCTCTCTTGTTCAATTGGCAAATGGATGGATATAAAATCTGCTCTGTTATGATATTTGAACTGTGCTCACTTCTGAGAGTTGAAGAATTGAGATCTTCGGTCTGTGGTAATATTGTGGAGTACTCTAAAGAAAACTTGCTAAATGTTCTTATCTTACCCACAAGAAAATAATAAAATTAAGATTTGCAGAGGACTATGTGGTTCTTCACTGTGTCTAGGTATCTCGTAGTTTTCTGTTTCCGTTGAAAGATTCAACATGGTCAATAAAGATGGCCAAGATGGTGCAAAGTCTAGTCCCATTTATGGCTTTCTCACATGCTCCATCAATGTAGTCCCAAAGACAGAACTGTCTCGAGTTCTTTTGTTTTTTTGTGTATGGTCAGAATAGTTTTAATTTTATGCATATGAAACTGCTATTTATTCTTGTGAAAAATAAACTGCTATTTATTTGATTGCAAATTAGTTATGTCTTTTTTTCTCAGCATCTTCTTTCCTATTATTTCTCACTTCATTCAGTGATTTTTCAGTTTTTGCTTATTTTAAATAATCTAAATTTTATTTTTCATACTTATTACTTGATGGGTTTTGTTTTGTTTAATTTGAAAGGCTGTTTCTGAGAAATTGAAGTACGAGGATGATTCAGCTGGGCAGGCGAGCAAGACAGAATGCAAGGTTTCCCTTGTGGTTATGATTTCATGAAAGATATTTCAATTATTGCACTGCAATTATATGGTTTGATGCATTCCCCTGTGCCAAACTTTTCTTATATTCCTTTATAACTAAAAAGAGGTTTCCTTGGATTATTTTAATTTCCATTTTTTATATGACTGATCAGTTGATGCTACGTGGGAAATTCTCGTTCCAGATTTCTTTTGTGGTTGGGCCTTAAGGTCAAATCTTTAAGATGTACTACTTTCAATCAGTTTAAATTTGCTGTCTATTGCAGAGTTTCATGGTTCATGACGTTGCTTTTTAGTCAATTTCTGAACAGAGAATATTCACCTCATACAAATTTTTGAGGTTTGGTTTATAACAAAAATGTCAGTTTTTCATCCAAAAAGAAACTTAATGTGATTTCTTTATAAAATATTGTTAGTCATTATGTTGAAACAATGCGTTTGAATGAAGCTTGCATATTCTTCGATTCCCTTTTACTGTACAAGATAGTGAAGCATTCATTCCAATATGATATGCATAATTTCCTGATATTAGTTCACGGTTACACCTCATGAGCCATTTGCAGTATTACATGAGGACTGGGGGGTGTAAATTTGGAAAAGCTTGTAGATATAACCACACAAGACCAAGAGCATTGGCCAACCCAATTCTAGAGCTTAACTTCCTTGGTCTGCCAATCCGACCAGTTAAGTTCATACTTTGTCATTGTTTTCTGGTGAACCTTTTCAAATTTTTTGATTGTAGATTCTCTATTCATCTTGAAGGATCGCTTGTTAGCATCATCAGTTTTGTAGACTGGATAGCTTTTCTCACTTGTATTGAAGAATTTAATGATTTTTTTTATTGACAGGACGAAAAAGAGTGTCCTTACTACATGCGCACTGGATCCTGCAAATATGGAGCAAATTGCAGGTTTAATCATCCCGATCCCACAACTGTTGCTGTACCTGAATCCCCTTCAGGATATAATAATGGAGTGCCCCTACAAGCTGCATCACAATCACAGATCACATCCTGGACTTCACCAAGAGTACTGAATGAAACCACAACATTTGTACCTACCATGATTTCACCATCCCAAGATTCAGAATGGAATGCATACCAGGTACTGTTTTGCCTTCATTTCAGTTTTTAAAGTATTTCGGTATCATTTGATAGATTTCAGTAAAAACACATTGAGCTGAAAAGGAAATGGTTTTGAGTACCAAAAGAAGTTGAAATTCCTGTGACAGCATAAAGTAAGAAATTCAGTTTGCAGCCACGGTGTAGGTTTTATTTTCAGGTTACAGATAGGAAGTAGGATTGATTTTCAGGTTATCCATTTATACAGCTGCCTGTTTTCCCACTTACTTTTACTTCCACCTCGCTTTTTGTTTGCACCATCTTGGCATTTTAGCACTATTCTTTTTCTCTATCGACTATAATAATATTTATGGGACATGGAAAGAAAAGTAATAAAATTTCTTAGGAGATGTGCCTCGATATGCTCTTCGAATAATTTGGTTTGGTTTCTGGTACTTCTTAGCTGACTTTCTCTGTGGCACGTTCATGTTAAGGCTCCTATATATCCATCAGAAATAAGCGTGCTTCCACCCCCTACATACGTAGTGAACAATCTGGTATCTGAGACCGATCTGTATCCTTCTCATCAGCAAGTGGAAGAATATCCCGAACGTCCTGGTCAACCTGAATGCAGTTACTTTCTAAAGACAGGGGATTGTAAGTTTAAATCTCTTTGCAAGTATCACCATCCAAAGAATTGGAACGCAAAGTTACCAACCTGCACTCTCAATGACAAAGGCCTGCCATTGAGACCTGTAAGCTTATTCTTCTCATTTCCTGGTTGTTTATGAAGATTATTTCTGTAGAAAGTGCTTTTATCCCCCTGTCCAATCCAAGGGACCAAAGTAATACATATTTTACTGGAAAAAGCTCATTATTTAAATGTAAATAACTAAAAAGATTATACTCAAAATTGAATAATTTTGTTTACAATAACTTAGGAATGATTTACTCAGTCTATTTGCATGGCATGCACAACAACCCTTATCTTTCTTCTCTTCCCTTTATTTGCTTTATACTCTTCCCCAACACAGGAGAAGTAAAGTTCTTATGTACATAGCTTAATTTGTTCATTGATTATTCAAATTTATATAATGATATTCAGGATCAGAACATATGCACATATTATAGTCGCTATGGCATCTGCAAGTTTGGGCCATCTTGCAAGTTCGACCATCCTATTCTTCCAGCTTCTTCAACCGTAAGCGAACTTGAACAGCAACCTCATTACGGCAACTTTACTGCCACAGAAGGGGCTGAAATGGCCGGAGGAGGGAGTGGAAACAGCGCTACAGTTGAGCAGTCTGCATAAGAAGTTTTTGCAGTGGCCTCCTAGATATAGGATTTTTCATGGAGAATTTGTTGGTTAAGGGTAAGGGACAAAGATACATTCGACTCATCGGGTTGAGTTGCCATAAGCTTTTCAAATGATGGCACTTATTTTCTATAATTTACGTTAAACAAAGGAAAAATGTAAATTATACCTAAATTTCTCTCATGTATTGACTAATACACACAATGGCTATAATCTTGTAGCTTTGAGATACAATCTTATGTGGTGGTTTGGAGATCAACTTGTGGCTGTAGTGCAGTCATTTCACCTGGCTAAACGGAGCAAACAAGAATCAATGGGCTTTTGTTTGATGTTGTCTGACAAGAAAAATGACAAACTATTTCATTCAAAGCCACTCTTTTCATCCTTCCAAATACCTGTGTTGCACTGGCAAGCAACAGCTGCCTAACCTTTTCAATTCAATCCCAAATCAATATACAGAGAAATCTAGGTCAAGGAAAAGGTCAACAATCTGAGCTTTTGACTAGGACAATCAGGCATCTGTTCTGTTTTTTTAGTTTTTCAGTTCAACAATTAGGAGTGGGAGATTGATCTTTGGAATGATATGTCTTATTCACAAGTGTGTGGATTAATATATGTTAGGTTCCCATCAAAATCCCTCCACCATATGTCATGATAAAGAACATGTGTGAAATTGAAACACGATTTTGATAATGTAATCTTGTCTTTTTCATCCTGTATTACATTACAAAGAAACAGAAGAAAACATGTGATGTAAATATTATATAACGTCGATAAAGTATAAAAAGCCAAAGTGAAAAGGGAAAAGGAATAGTAATGAGTAATTTGTCGGTGTAACAACTTTGTTGGGATTCAGAGGTCGGCGGTTGGACAAATCCTACGGGCTTTTACAATAGATTGCACAAATTCAAGATCCTGAAACCACTGTGGCTTCAACCACAGCAAAACCACCTCTTCTGCATCCAAATAGCAGAAAAAAGATTAGACTTAAGATATCTATAACAAATTGATTCTCAAGCCTTGTATTAAACAGACCTTCGGTGGAGGATACTGAGGATAACCTTCATTATTATAGACAGATTCGGTTCTCTGTGGGGAAACCATATTGGCAGCAGTTCCAGTGGTCTTCTTCTCATCTCTAGCCTTATTAAATATGACCGTAAATCCTTCTGCAGATGCAGGATTATTTACATCCCATTCACCAAACTTTGGCAGTGGACGACCCTTGTCCTGCTGCAACAACGCAATGATATCTACATGAGACTTCATTAAGCATACTACTAACATTTTACAAAAAAAATGTTGAAAGTGATCTCTGCAGGTAAATGCCTTCAGAAAAAGGAAAAGCTGCAATTACTTAAAATCAACACTGCTACTCTATAGCCTACAGTAACTCTTCCACTCGCAGACAGAAGGATCGGCAAAAAGAAGCACAGGCTGTGTTCAATAGGAATTAAGTCAGGTATGAGACATTCACGGATAAAAGAGCTTTTTTTCTGCTCTTTAATCCACAAATAAGCAATATGGACATTCCTCCCTTATCTAGATCAGTATTTTTCAATTTTCCATGCACTGGGAATGTTGATTATGTTTCCTACACGGTTTTTTTTGTTTTGATGAAAGACCAAATTTCCATTGGGAAAAATGAAAAAATACGAGCAAGCTTACAAAAAGAAAAGCCCAACACAAAGGGAGCCTAAGCAAAAACCTATACTATAGATACAAAAAAGGCTCCAATAGATAAAAATAAGGGCTAAAAGATAACTGCAAAACGCCTTAAATAGACCATAGGGAGGCATTAAACCTAGCTAAAGGACGAACCCTTCCAAGGCTACTCATCACTTCTACAAATTCTCCTATTCCTCTCCAGGTTTTCTTGAATAGTGGAGCTATTAATGTTGCCATTGGACTTGTCTACGCTACACATAACCTGTTCGATGTTCCACAATGTTGAAGTACGCTAACATTTCATTGCAAGAACGGTGGCTATGAATATGAGCTCCTATATATCCAATCTAGCAACTCTCCAATCAGACAACCCATGACTGAAAATATGATAAAGTCAACAGCTCTGAAAGAGAACTTTCACACATACACAGGACAAGCTAGGTGAGACTTGAGAAAAGGAAAACGACAGTGATCATTCCATATTTTCATGCATAGATTCTTATACTTCTCTGCTCATAGCTTGTTAAAAATACAAACGAGATGGAACATCTACACGAATTGTTCTCCAACACACATCAAGCGTAATATAACTAAAGAGAGAACCAACCACAGATAACCATGGGGATTACTTATGGCATTCTAAACCACTGTTAACTCCAAATGAACCAAAATCTCCCTCCTTTGACTCAGTTCATAACGCCATCATTGATTAAACAAAAAACTTATTTCAATAAACAGATTCTACAACTACGACCATATTGCTTCATCACCGAATGGTGTTAATCAACCCGTTTTGATCATCCCAAATGGACATAATCGCATTTTTCTTCGGTGAAATTAGCGCGAACAGTTCAGCTTCTCCAACTAAATAAAAGCAGAAAAAGCAATTGTACAAATAGCACAAAAATGATGTATAAATCTTACCGATGCCATGATTGCAGGACGCAGGGGCAGAGGATCGGATGCGAGGACACCAAAAACGGAAAAAAATGAGTACGAACAAAACAGGATGGAAAACCTTGCAAATTTCCTAGAGAGAGAAAGAGAGTTGAGATCAAAACGACACGCAATATAACGTGGGATACACGTCGTTTAACTTTCCCAACCGATTTCAATAACATTATTATAAATATATACATCTTTTTCAATTATTATAAAGTTCTGAATTAAAAAAAATGTATCATTATGGTAAGGCTAATTTCAACATAATTTTTTTCTTTAGTTGAATAATCTCTTATTATTGTAAAGTTAGATAGTTTGATTCAACTCCGCAATTGTTGAACTCAAAAAAATATATCTCATAAGAGTGAAAATTTGAACTTCCAATTTTTTAATCAAAAATATATATTTTAATTAATTGAACTATGTTTAGATTGATACTCATTACTAACTTGAGCATAATTAAAGCATATATTATTGATCAAAAAATAATAAATTTGAATTCTCATTCTCATATGTTGTTGAGCTAAAAAAAAGTTGGCACTCATTTGAACATGATTAGTTAAAATAGATGCATAACTTAGGGGTCTTAAATTCAACTCCTCCTTGACAGACAGATAAACAATAAAAAAATCAATCTTTCTTCCCATATTTTTAACTTTAACATTCTAGAGATAAAATATTAATAAACAAATAGTCGTATTTTAATTATCATACTATAGAGGGACACCATATTTAAAATTTTACAATACATATCAACTGTTCTAGAATACCAAATTCATGAATAATTTAATTTTTAATTTTAAGGGATTTTTTTTATAAAAAAAAAGACTTCAAACAGAGTACATTGTCAATCCGAAAATTTAATTTATGAAAGTGAATTTAATTTTATTGATTTTTGTACTAATATTTTGGTCAGTGGCTATTTTTGCTTTTTTGTTGGGCCGATAATAGCTGTGGCCCAAAGGTGTCCACAGTCCAATTTCAGCGAACTGGGCTCTCCAGTTATCGCACTCCTCCGGTCTCTGTCCATTGATTTCTGTTCTTTGCAAATCGCAATCATTCCTCCCTCTCTCTCCCTCTCGCTCCCTCTCGTTCCAGTCCTTTTCGGTGCGAAACCCTGGGAGGAGTTGCTCTTGGAAGTTGGAACCTCCGAGGGACAAGTTTAACGGTAGCGAAATTTCCAACTTGTACCTGTTCTTTTTTGGATTTGCATGATCAATACATTGTTTGGTGATGAATTTTAGTGGGGTTGTTATATTTTCTTTCCTCCATTGTTATCTTTTTCAGTTTGAAATTTGAATACACAAGGTGAATTCCAAGGAATTTCGCGGTCGAAATTTGATCGATCGCCTGTTATAGGTTCAGTAGTTGCCTTGTTAACGCTCCGACACGAGCCTGTCTTGGGAGCTTGTTCCATAGGGCATGGCATATTCGGAACCTGCAAATGCAGAACGAGAGGTGTTGCAAGTCAATAATGCTCAGAGGAAACCCAGGATTTTACTTGCTGCCAGTGGAAGTGTGGCTGCAATTAAGTTCGGGAACCTCTACCATTCTTTCTCGGAATGGGCAGACGTAAGAGCAGTGGCTTCGAGGGCCTCTTTACACTTCATCGATCGAGCATCTCTTCCTAAAGATGCCGTACTTTACACCGATGAAGATGAGTGGACTGGTTGGAACAAAATTGGAGATAGTGTTCTTCATATTGAGCTTCGCCGGTGGGCTGACATCATGGTCATTGCCCCTCTGTCTGCAAACACGCTCGGCAAGGTACACTAGTTTAACCAAGATGAAAATGTTTATTTCTGATTTCATTCTTCAGAATATTCCGAGTGGAATTCAAATGTTATTGACACTTGGAACACAGTATATGGAACCTTGCTCCTTTAAAAATTTGTTTGGTTGGACCGTCTGATCATCTGTGTAAATATCTGAATTGGTTTCTGGTTGGTTCGTTTGCTTGTTCATTTCCATCCTGGTTAAAGATGTATATAAATGTCCAGCCTGTTTGTGTACACTTTTGAAAGCTACTGAGTCTGTCACTGCTATTCTGTCTATGATATGCATCCATGTACATTGGATTTGTTTCACATGGCGCATTATAAGTGGTACCAGTTGTCTAAGAATTATTTTACTGCTTTTCTTAAATTCTTCAGCTCAAGCACTATAATCACTGAAGAAAAGAGTCCTCAAAATATTTTGCTCAAGGCATTTGTACATATATCACGTATAACTTGCCTATTGCTTTAAGTTTATGCTCTTGCTTACATAGTTTACATCTATACTTGAGTGAAGCAGAGGAACCTATTTTCCATATCTTACTCTACATCTTTACATGGTAGTTTCTGTCTGTATTTGTGTATACTATGGTAGCAATGCATGCTACCTTCAAAATAAAATAATCTTTCTTGAACTTGATGCGGTCATTTGCTTCTTTTCCAGATTGCAGGTGGATTATGTGACAATCTATTGACATGTGTTGTGCGAGCATGGGACTATAACAAGCCACTCTTCGTTGCACCAGCCATGAATACCTTTATGTGGACCAACCCTTTCACCGAGCGGCATCTCATTGCAATTGACGAGCTTGGGATAACACTCATTCCACCTGTTACCAAGAGGCTAGCCTGTGGGGACTACGGCAATGGTGCAATGGCTGAACCTTCCTTGATCTTCTCGACTGTTAGACTCTTCTTTGAGTCACGAATGCAACAAAGTGCCAGAAATGGTGAATAGTTAGGACATGAAGACTTTGTCATGGACAGCAGATGGAAGGGAAAGTAGATAGGTTGCCGCTAAATGTCAGCTAATAGTTGTAGCTGTTGCTCTTCAATCTTGTATAAAATTTATTGTTGTTAGCCTCTTTGTGCTGAACCCTCTATTGTGCATTATGTAGTGGCTCCAAAAGCCTTGGAACAATATTTTTAAGGATCTTGCTTAGCTTATAAAATGATCGTTGTCATATTTGGTCACAGCAAAGTCTTTTGATCCTTCTTAAAAAACGAAGCCTGCCAGCGAAATGTGCAGTCTTTTACATCAACCAAATTGGTATTGACAATTTCTCTTGCAGTTGAACTTGGCATTAGGACGACCAGACGGCCGTAACCTCAAGACCGCCGAATACTTCATCACACCCTTCAGAATATTGGTTTTATTTTTGTTGAATAAGGGTTGAGCTTGACGTTGATCTGCATTGAAGTGGATCAAGAAATTGGCGTGGCAAAATAAGATGACTGTTGTTAATTTCTCAGCGGCCCTCCATGATCGAAGTGAATTCGAAAAAGGAATAATCGATGAAGGGAGAGACCGTTGTGCATTAAAATCGCCGCCCAGAAAGTGATGTTGGTAGTTGAAACATTCAAGGATGTTTACCAAAGTGCGCGGCCCATAAATTTGATGCTCGAAGGGCTTTTCGTTGTGCCTTTTTCTAAAATTATTGAGAAAGTTCTAATAAAGTGGGAAAATAAAGACAAGGGTTGGTGAAGAATCGTCCATATTGAATGCTCAACTAAATTTGTTTCATCTACTTGATATCTTGGCGCCAAGGTTAAAGCTCTAACTTATGTGGTCTTTATGGATTCAACAATATCTTTCATATTAAAGGCAAAGGGAAATGCGACTATTATTGAGTGAGATTAAAACTTATAATAAAACATTGGCTTAACCCAATATGTGTGTTATATAAACCAATGAGAACATCTAGAGAGTAAGAGCTTCTTGTAAAGCAAAAGAACTCAAGATGATAGTGTCTTTGAGATCCTACAGTACCATCTTCATTCTCTTGTGCGCTTTTGCTTCAGTTTCTCCGACTACAACTGAGACACATTCACGTCTCTTTAATAAGATATATGCCTTTGGAGACTCATTCACAGACACTGGCAATACAAGATCCATATCAGGGCCAAGTGGATTCGGCCATGTCTCTAGCTCTCCTTATGGCAGTACCTTCTTTCACCACTCGACCAACCGATATTCGGATGGACGACTGGTGATTGACTTTGTAGCTCAGACACTGTCCTTGCCTTTCTTGCCACCTTACAAATATTTGAAGGGCAATGACTCATTTCATGGGGTGAACTTTGCTGTTGCAGGAGCCACGGCTATAAACCATGATTTCTTTGTCAGGAACAACCTTAGCCTTGACATTACTCCTCAGTCTATACAAACTCAGCTTCTTTGGTTCAACAAGTTCTTAGAGACTCAAGGATGCAGAAGAGGGGCAGAGACAGAGACACAGTGCAAAGCTGCATTTGATGATGCTTTGTTCTGGGTTGGTGAAATTGGAGTCAATGATTATGCTTATAACATTGGATCCTCTATCCCCGATGATACCATCCGGAAGCTCAGTGTCGCCACCGTCACTGGATTTTTACAGGTAAATGATCGATCTTCACGTAGTTTCATAAGCTGTGAAAATGAGAAACTTACTTGGTATAAACGTTGAGAAAAATTCAGAGAGCTTAAAAATTACAAATGATCTCTATGTGGCATGAAACTGAGAACTTTTCTTTGACAATGCCATTCTTTGCTTTGCTTTGATTTTCCAGTCTCTGCTGAAGAAGGGTGCAAAGTATGTGGTTGTTCAAGGTTTACCACCAAGTGGGTGTCTGCCATTAGCAATGTCTCTAACTCCTATCACTGACAGAGACGATATCGGCTGTGCGAGGAACCCCAACAATCAAACCTACGTTCACAATGTTGCTCTCCAGGCCTCATTGCAATCTTTAAGGAAGCAGTTTCCTCAAGCTGTGATCATATATGCTGATTACTGGAACACATATCGAACGGTTATGAAGAATCCCAGCAAGTATGGTTTCAGGGAGCCCTTCAAAGCCTGCTGTGGTGTAGGTGAACCCTACAACTTTGATTTGTATACTGTCTGTGGAATGTCTTCTGTCAGTTCCTGCAAAAACCCATCTGAATACATCAATTGGGACGGAGTTCACCTCACCGAAGCAATGTATAAAGTAGTTCATGATATGTTCATTGAAGGTGGATTTACAAGTCCCCCTTTCAGTAACTTGTTAAACATGAAACCCCATCAGGGATAAGCTGTTGACAGTGAGCCAGCTTAATGGTTTTGTCAGCGTTTATCTTTGAGATCTCTAAACTTTAGCTTGGCATAAGGCTTTCTTTTCAATTGAGTGTCTTCTGATTCTGGGGTCCATTCCTTCAGAGTTACTGCAAGCAGAAAACAGCAAAAATACGTCATAACTAGTTATAACTTGAACCATATATGAAAACAGATAACACCAGAGTGATTATTTTTTCCCATTTGCAGAAGACAAAGCTGACTACTAGACTAACCTTGGATGCATATATGAAGTCAAACCAAAACAAATTTCAGTTTGAATGGTTTTGGTTCCATCATTGTTTTAATTTTCTTCTGGAGTATTTTCAGCTACTTCCCCATTTTGGGTTTAAAACGAGAGACAAGAAAAGTTTAAGAGGAAAAGAAGCAATGAGTTTCTCTATTTGACTATCACTCGAATTTTAATATTGTCATATCAACATAAAATTCCTTATTCAAAAAATACAATATATGAGATAGTAACTTCAAACAAAGATATTAACTGAAAAAGCCTCCTCAATCAGACCTGTAAAAGTTAAAGTTCCTACCAAGAATTCCCATTTCGGTGCAGCTATTCAGCAACAACTTGTTTTACAGTACTTTGCTCACAAGAAAATGCATGGCTTCTTTCAAACTTAACAGCTCTAGTCTAAACTATGCAACATGGAGAAACAGTCGGTATGAAGAGCAAAATAGTTAATATCACTATTATTACAACCGACAGTATAAGAGAACGATCAAGAGGTTATAAATTAACAGGAGTAAAGCAGATGATTTGAGGGGCCAACCACTCAGCAAACATTATGAGAACCACCCAGAATAGTCATCCATTTAATGAGTAGGTCTGGTCATAATCAATGGAGAAACAGAAGTAGTTCTGATTTTTAACAAGTGCTTCTAGAACTTTCTTGCACCATCCACCATTGGACTTCTCCCCCCTAGAGAAAACAGCAACTAAACTATAGAACTTTGACTTAACAATGCTAAAGGCTTTCCTAATACTTCCTCAAGAAATACTGAAATGAAATAACACAACTCAACGTCAAGAACTATTATGTTATGTTAGAAGAAGAGAACCTCATATACAAACCGCATTACCGCAAACGAACAATGTGCAGTATTCCACACAAAAATGAAACAAGAGCAGACATCAAAATGAAAAGCCACCCCTCCAGATTTGATTAGCAAATTCCTCCAATGTACATTGTTCTAATCATTTGGTTTGTTATAACAAGTGTTCATAATACATTAAGAATAGCACATCCGGCGTATCCTCGGGTAAGCTGTTTATAAAAAGATAGAAGCGAAACATATCTTCCTTCATGATAGTTCGAGCGTCGACCATGTCATTACTGCATGTGAGCACCCACAGATCCCCCGAGGCTACTCTCTTCAAGCTCCTTCGGCAGAACGGGCAAGATTCTGACTTCAATTTCCTGCAATAGATGAGGAAAAGGAGCATAAAAGGTTATTCTAACAAAAGTACCTTCATCCATTAACAATGTTCTGAGTTAAAGACATGGATATGCGACTAAGAGTGAGTCCTTCAATACCAATCATGGTAGCAATTTGTGCACATAGCATGGCAACAATGTGGCAAGACGATTTTGGTACATGACTCCATACAGATCCCACATTCATCTTCTCTTTCTACGTCCACATCTAAATATTTCTTCTCGTGTTCTAATCTCTTTGAGATCCTCATTCCCATGCGGAGATCTTCAATGCTACCTACCTGTGATGCATAATCACAGAGCCGCTGCAGGGATGGTAAGATAACAGCTGCATTCATGTCAAATAATATAAACATTAGTTTAAACTTTGAAGTACACGAGAACAAGAATTTTTGGGTTGTTTTAACCTGCAAGCGTATTTTTAGCCGTTTACTACAAATGGTTTCAAGAAGAGAATGGATACTGTCAACTGATAGACAATGGAAGTGTGCCAGAACAAAGGCACATTCAAAGAACTTGTGAACGATCAGGATAAAAAGGGAGCAAGAGAGATAGATCACATACAGTAGAATTCGCTTATAGTTGCTTTCCTTTGGCAGGACAAGGTATCTGGCCTTCCATCTGAGTGCACCTGGAGATTAACACAAATGATAAGACTTCAATATTCTTCTTCCTCTTCTTTTTCCCTTTTTTTCTTTTCTTCTTTTGAGAAAACTAGGAACTGACCTTGAACAAAACTACGTGGAATAGGTTGAAATAACTCATTGATAGATATGAACATGAGCAAACCATCCACTGAAGCAAGTAAAGAATAACTGGTGCCAAATGGTTGCAAACTAATTTCATTTGGAAGGAGGAACCATCCTTGCCACTTGAAAAGGAAGCTGCACTGCATCATGTAAAAAATTCAATATAAGATAATTTGCTTCATTCTCATCTTTAGACTAGCATGTTTAGTTGATAGACCTAAACATATCTTGACGTTACAAATAAGTTAGAAACTGCTATTAATTTTTTGTTGTCAAATGAATCCTTTTTTTACTTTTATAGTCGAGATATCCTCCACTCCTTGCATTATGCTCATGGCCCAACTAACTAAGCCCACTTCTAAGTCAACTCTGAGAAACTACGAGAATTTTAAGTCGTTAATATTTTAACATACGCCTAAAACTCATGATTGTGAAGGGTATGTTCAAAAGGCCTCATAACGATTGTAAGTGCTCACTTTTTGACCAATAATATACCATACGACCACAAAAACTTTCTTTCAAGCATCATCAAAGGCAGAGAAAATCTTAACTTCTTTTTCTCTCCGTCAAAAGCACCAACCTATCAACTATGGAACCAAAACATGAACACCATAAAGGCAAACCTTTCTAACTCTTACCACTCACGTTTCCATTAACTTTAAAAGGACATGAACAAGCGTTTCATCCCACAAACTAGTAAAGTAAATTATAACCCCCATGTTCTGGCTAATGTACGTAGTAAATGACTTACAAAAAAAAAAAAAAAGAGTTCAAGTCATGGTGTCCACTAGCCACCTACCTAAGATTTAGTAAGTTCAAGCAATTGTTTCGTAAGAATAGTTGAAGTGCACGCATCCGATATCAAAAAAGAAAAAAAAAATACAAAATATTTGCAATGGATTATGAAATCCCACAATAAAAGATGCTATAACCAAGGTTCAGAGAGAGCCCCAAAAGACATGGCATCAACCAATCGGCCATACAGAACTCAGAAAAGAAATATGTGTAAAAATCAGAGAGATGGAACTCACAACGCATTGGCACGGCGAATATCAGCTTCGAGAATCTCAAGGAAATCTTTGTAAGAACGCCCAGAAGCAAGCCGCTGGTAACAATCCAACATCCTCTGTGTCCGAGATTGTAGTTGTCAATGCAATGCCAAGGCGCCACACGTATGATAAATATGATCAACAAGAAGAATATGTATATAGTTTATACGAATCTTTTGTATAGCCAGAGGCCTCCCCTAGGAGAAATGGTCTATTTAACTCTGAGAGAGAAGACTCAAAAAAAAAAAAAACTCCGAGAGAGAGAAAGAGAGACAGGGTCTTCTCTGTATTTCTTTGAAAATTCAAACCGCTCGCTTCTGGTCGGTAATGGAATGACTCTGTTTATCCATTTTGATCCCATACCCATTAACCAATACCTTTGAAAATTCCAATTTTCTTTATTGGGTTGCTTTTGATTTAGTTGGTTGAGTCAAGTGATTAAATGACCACCTAACTTAAATAAATAAAGTTTTTTTTCCTTCTTGTTCTAGTTGGGCTAGTCTAAGCCCCTTCATTCAGTACATTGACCAGTACATTACCTTATAACAAGTGGAAATGGAAACTTTGAAATATAAAAAGCTGGCAAATTTTTTTTTCATTAGTCCATTATCTTCTCTATTTGACCGATTGGATACTTGTGTTTTGAAAACTGGGAGTATTATTAATGGAGATCGTTTATTCGAGATTAGCGGCTCCAACTTCACTGGAATGGACAGTGACACGACAAAGTGCAGCAATGGCAATGGCGATCGGCAATCATTGTAGGCTTCATTTGCACGGAAGAAACGAGAAAAAAAAAATTACAAAGAAAAACCCATTTGATGTAAAAAAATGGCAGACTGGTAATAAAAAATATGGGTTAAAATATATATCTAAATCTTGAATTATCACATCCGAGCATAATTCATTTAGTTAAAATATAATTTTTTTAATAAAAAATTGTGGACTTGAATCTTCATCTCATATATTCCAATACTCACATCTTTCTTTCAATTTTAATACCATAAAAATAAATTATATTGTATGGATTTAATAATCCCTCAAACTAAATTACCTAATCAAGAAGACTACTCCAACAGATCATGCGAACACCATGTCACTCATACGTCAATGTAAGGTAAATTGTTACATGAAGGGTAAATATGTAAAACACACAAAAGAAAATACATATTTGCAATATCAAACCTTTGTTGACATTTTTTAAATTGATAGTATATACATGTATTAAATGTGTTTAATAAACCTTTGGACAAAAAGGTTATAGACCAATTAAAATAAATAAATAATTTTTCTAGGATTTTAAATTTGGTTTTAGTATATGCCCATTGTTTAAAATACTCCCTTGTAATTGAACTTTAAAATTGATTCGTATACACTTTTGAAAAAATTTAGAGTTGAAAGAGTGATGGAAACTAACATGACTACTGAGTTGTAGCTGAAGCAATATCAAGTATAATTTTTTTTAAAAAATCAATGATAAATGCGACACGTATTTACAACCATTAGATAATCAATATGGAAGATGAGTTAAAAAATGAATGACAAATATAGATTAAAAATCAATTGTCACTCATTTTAACCCCAAAAATCATTCATAATATATTTAAACTAATTTTAAAAATTATAGATATAAATAAATTTTTAAAAATAATTGAAACCATCTACATTAACAT
>JAOANK020000018.1:4508525-4523763 GCA_026257165.2 Telfairia occidentalis | reverse complement strand
TGATTGTGTTTTTGATTTGCAGCCAGTCGATTTCGAGTTCCACCAATTAAAGTTTCTCGATTGTCTTACAAAAAAAAGATGATGACATTAGCGTTGTAACCTTTAACCTTTGTAGTCTTGCAAATAATTTTCATAAACTTGAAAAAAGTGTTGTAACTAGTACTTCATGATGGGTTTTGGTCAAAATAATCGTTATTATTATTATTTTTAATGAAAATACTTTATTACCCAAAGTAGTAGATTCAATTGTACTTAGATCCTCCAAGTAGGTAGAGGATTGATGAATTATGTGAAATCAATAAGATTTAAATAAAAAACAACATTCAACTCAAAAATAAGAAAAGAAACAACATTCGAGCTGATTTTTTTTTTTTTTTTTTTAATTTTAGAAAAATTATTTAGTGATCCTTTTTTTTAATTTTTTTTTATTTTAATAATTCAACAATTACATGAGTGCAAGAATTCCAACCTCTTACCGAGTACTAAAAAGTAAAAAGGAGATTAAAAAAAAGAGAGATAAATGTTAAAAATGTAATTTTAACTGGAATTGATCGGTCAGAGAGGCCCAACACCCACAATCCACGGGCTTGAAAATGGGCCTGCTGGTGCGCAATCAAAATTTCACCATGTAAATTACAGACTAAAAAGAAAAGAAAAAGGAAGTTTTCAGTTCCCTTTCTAATTCTAATGACCGCACCGCACTGATCTCTACTCCATCGGTGCCTCCTCCTGCAAGAAAGGCATAGAAACGAAAGCTCAAATACCTCACTCTGCTACTCATTTCTCAGTCGTCATGGAAGGCCAGGAGGGAACTCAGCAGCCTCATCTTGTACTTGCCCACAAGCTCTTCCTTCTAACTCACCCCGATGTTCAAGATATCGAGAAGGTCCGGCTCCGAGAGGAAGTATTGGCCTCCGTTAAAGCCGATGGTAACCCGCCGAATGTTTCTTAGTCTTAATGAGTTGAGTTTCGTCGACTTAGCATTCCGATTTCCATCTCACGGAATGGGTTTTTTCCTCTTCCTTTGTAACTTGTATTTTGTAGATATGGCTCCGTTATACGAAACCCTAACCACCAATTCGCTGTTGGATTCGGATCGGAGCGTATTGGGCTCGATGCGGGCAAAAAACGAGGAGGAGTTGAAGAAGCTGGACGAGAAGTGAGTTTTTGATATTCTTGTTGATCTGTTTTTTTTTTTTTCAAATTTTCGTTACCATGAGGATCATGTAGGAGCGAACAATTGAAGTTCTTTGAATATGTGTAAATGTGCATTATTTTAATTATTGCTGGATTGGTCATCGATTTACCGTTCTACATCCACTTACTCACTTCAATGGTGGAGTCATTGTTCAATCCGTATCAGCGTATAGGTTTTAAATTTGAGTGAATTCCCATGGAGGTGTAAATCTCTTCTACTAGAGGCGCAATTCTACTTTTCTTTTGGATCTTATTCTACCATGTTGTGACCTTACATTGCCAAATTGCTAATCGATGAAGGGTTATGCTGCTCTTGAATATTCTTTCTTTAGTTTTTTGTTTTATTGCAATTGAATGCGATGAGTGGGGCAATTGGGTGTGTGCGCCCCCCCTCTTCCAAGAAGGTATCTTTGGATGAATCCCAAGGGTTGAGTTAACGTGTTAAAGGGTCCTTGTATTGTATGGATGGTAATGAGTTCGACACCTTTGATGCGTACTAATGGGAACTAGATTTCTAACCTACTAGAATATCGAATAGCCCACAATACAAATATAAAAATAGTGATCTAGGTAATTTGAGGGATCTAGAAGCCTCCCCCCTGAGCCAAGCTCAATTTGAAATCCTCATTTCCCTCGTCCTGTATTTATATTCATTTTTTCTTACGAACTGCCACTACCATATGGAAGTTAATGTATACCTTCATTGAATTTGGATATCCCATCGATTTCTTGAAAATTAGGGGCAATCTACTGTTTTTGTCCGATGAGCATAAGAAGAGGTTCAAAGATATCTCAGTATTCCTTCCCCATAACAAATTAATGAAAAAGCAATAAAGACAAGGAACCGTTGCATGGTTGATCTCATCTTTTTGTAGATGATGGGCCATTTTTTTTGTAGCTGTTTACGGTGCCATACTGTTGTGTGTTGTTATTATTATTAAAAAATAACAACAATATGTATATAATTAGCCATTCTTTCATTTCTTACTTAGGATTGCTGACGCTGAAGAAAACTTAGGTGAAAGTGAAGTCCGAGAAGCTCATTTGGCCAAATCACTTTTTTTCATTCGTATTGGTGATAAGGTAGGTTGTTCAATTTCTCTCAACCATTCTTCTAGGGTTGCTCTATGACTTCCACATAACATTCTAGATTTTGAACTCCAGGACAGAGCACTGGAGCAACTCAAGGTGACTGAGGGCAAAACAGTTGCAGTTGGACTAAAGATGGACTTAGTTTTTCATACATTACAGCTTGGTTTTTTCTATATGGATTTCGATCTCATCTCCAAAAGTATTGACAAAGCGAAAAAGTAAGCCGTTATATGAACTTATTAATTGCATATGGTATTTTTTTAAAAAAAATAATAATATTTGCATGTTTTTGTATGTGATTACTTGCTCTCTGTGCCAGCTTGTTTGAGGAAGGTGGTGATTGGGAAAGGAAGAATCGTCTGAAGGTGTATGAAGGCTTGTACTGCATGTCCACTCGGAACTTTAAGAAAGCAGCCAACTTGTTTTTGGATTCCATCTCAACTTTCACCACATACGAACTTTTTCCTTATGACACATTCATATTTTATACTGTTCTCACAAGCATTATATCATTGGATAGAGTGTCTTTAAAGCAAAAGGTATATGTGATCTCCGCTGATTTGCATTCACCTGTTTCAACTTTTTCTTTCTGTAATGTGGATAATTCTCATGTTTTCAAATTGCATTAACAATTTTAATTGATTTACTGTAGGTAGTTGATGCTCCTGAGATATTGACGGTTATTGGAAAAGTCCCATATCTTTCCGACTTCTTGAACTCTTTGTACGACTGTCAGTATAAATCATTTTTCTCAGCCTTTGGTAAGTGGGAAATGGTACACGATGTTTAAGTTTATGATTGATCGTCTACTTGTTTCATGTCTCTCATTTATTTCCTTTATCTGCATAAATGCAGCTGGTCTGACAGAGCAAATAAAATTAGACCGTTATTTGCATCCGCACTTCAGGTATTACATGAGAGAGGTTAGAACTGTTGTTTATTCCCAGTTTTTGGAGTCCTATAAGAGTGTTACTATCGAAGCAATGGCGAAGGCATTTGGAGTATCTGTGGAATTTATTGATCTGTAAGTGGTCGTGCATGGACCTTTTTTTTTGTTCTATTCGTGAACAGAAGCTTTGTTAAAGGACATGATGTCTAAATGGCCGTTTTCCCCCTCATAAATTTGTCTTTCTGGTGTCAGGGAATTGTCACGTTTTATTGCTGCGGGAAAACTTCATTGCAAGATCGATAAAGTTGCAGGTGTTCTTGAAACTAATCGCCCTGATTCAAAGAATGCTCTGTACCAAGCTACCATCAAGCAAGGCGACTTCTTACTGAACCGTATCCAGAAGTTGTCTCGTGTAATTGATCTGTAACTAAGGCTTTTAGTTTATTTGAAATTTGTGTAGTTGATGCAGGTTTCCTGCGATACAACATTCGAGCCAAAAGCCACATTGCACGGATGAAATTTGAGCATTAGAACTTCGTGAAAATGGAATTGTAATTTTGTTTTAAACATTTCGAGACCTCGGGCTTACTGTTCTCAATATCATTTGATTTTGATTTTGATTTATCCACCAAATGTCTTGTTAGAAATTCAACGGATGCTATATAACACACGTAGCCTTTTCTTCTTCCAGGTATATGTTTGTTTTTTTCTTCCTCTTTTTTTTTTTGACTTTTGGGTACTGAGTGCTGAGTGGAGTGAGCGAATCCACGGGTGATTTAACTGCATGAATTACACCCCTCTGCACAAATTTTTCGGAACAATATTTGATTGCATATTGGTGCGAAAGGATCTTTTTATCTAACATTATTTTGAATTTGATAGTTATTTAATTTTTTGAAAAAGAGGTTTTCTTTTCTTATTTGCATTTCTCTCTTTTAATGATCCAATTTTGAATGAGGTGGATAGAAAGGTGCCTACATATCTATATGCAGCCAAATATTGATGTTGGTTGATGATTGATGATTATCACTGTAGTAAAAAAAAGTTATTTCTAGAATTTTGCTATTTTCAGCGAAGATTATCGGGCTTCTTGCTTGATCGTGATCGTGAAAATGCAGAAATGACGGCATATAAAATCAGTAACCATTGTAAATTCTTGTCAAATTGATAACTCTCTTAGTAAACTCAAAAGTATATTCTAATGTAATTATACTTGGAATATTCATTGAAGTTAAAGTACCTGTAGATCGATATTTTCAGAAAACTATGAAGTTTGTAAAGTTCAGTGCAATGACAAATGATTATTTAGGAAATTATAAGTTTATTTGTAAATGAATCTCTCATAATTCCTAGCATGGCTTAAAAAGCAGTATCGGAGAAACATTTGAGGTCGAGCTTTAGCTTTAGCTTTTGCTACCCGTGAGGAATAAGCTTGGATTTTAGAATTGATTGAGGAATAAGCTTCAGCTACCCGTGAGGAATAAGCAAACCCCATTTCGTTTTTTAGAGCAAGATTGAAGATAACTTGGAGAAAAGGAGAATCGTATGGAGGATTTGTTCTGTGTTCCGTTTCCATTATTCTGAGGTAAAACAAGATAGGAAAGGGGGAGAGTTCAAATGGTAAAAAAAACTATTTGAAGGTAGGCCCTCTTTAGAAACTTATGTCGAGGGATTTGCAATTTTTATGGATTTCAAATGAATTCTATTGTTTGTTATCACGAGATTAAAATGGTTGGATTTAAAAGAATTTTATAAGATTTTAGTTAAATTACTTATTTAGTCTTGTCATATTTTAATTTTAATTAATAAATTAATATTAAAAATTGGTATTAGTAATTTCATTTCATTTCTTTTTGATCAGTATTCAAATAACAAAATTTAAATACAATTGTTTCAATTCTTTTTTTTTTGTTTTTTTTCATTTCAAACAAGACGAAGAACTTCAATTTTATTGATACCAAGCAGAGTGTTAAAAGTTGAAGAAAAGGGAGGATAGGATTTTGTTCACGCTTAGGGATCAAAATCCGGGATTTATTGGTAAGCTGAGTACTCTGTTTTCTTTATATGAACTCCAAAATACTAATTGAAGAAACCGAGTGCATGTGCGAGGATTTACCACGGTTTCTCAGCCACAATTTCTGAAGTTTTATATAATCCCTTTCTGGGGTCGTCGACCCATTTGGATTTCGAACCGTGCACTGCTTTGTTTCCTCCCAAGCAGTTGTTCATGGCACGTTACGCGTGACATAGAGTATCAAATGCTTGATTGGCACCGAAATGAGAGGACCATTTTCAGATTGGAGCTAGAAAACCACCATGTTACCTCGTATTGATTTTAGAGATGTTCAAGAGAAGCTTTCCGCGCAGTTCAGACCTTGGGAACGTTCTTTTCAGTTCTGGGTCCGCGTTGCAGACATCTACACTGGTTACAAGGTCTGTCTCTATTTGTATCAGTGCTCGGGCTTCGGATGGTTGGTGGTTTAATTTGCTTTCTGGGGATTGTAGGTGCTTCAGCTTCGGGTGAAATTCGAGAAGGATGCGCTGAAGCAGGAGGCAATGTGGGAGAATCAGCATGAACATGCAGCTGAGAAGATATATGCTATGTGCTCGGAAATGGGTGGTTTCTTCCTTAAGGTATTCTGTTCACAGATCCTTTTATCTCTCTTCCCTTCCGCCGAATGGGTGGTTTATTTTCCGCTTCTCCAGGATAGATTGTTCTCCATTGTCGTTCCATTCAACGAGAAGGTGAAGTACAATTGATTTGTTATCGACCCCGCTACTTTCATTTTGTTGTTCTTCAGCTCTGTTTCCTTCCTACCCCCTCTCTTTTTGAGAGTTGGTGTGAATTTGTGCCTTGTGTACTTTTAATCATACGGTTTTAGTTTTAGAACAATTGACTTACTTGTAGCTGAATTATATGAATGAGGTTGCTCAAGTTATTGGGAAGCCGGATTTGGCCCCAGCCGCGTGGGTGAAGAGGCTTGTTACACTGTGTGATCAAGCACCAGCAACACCTTTTGATGTCGTTCAACATGTTGTGGAGAAAGAACTACGCAGAAGTCTTGGTGAAATCTTTGAAAAATTTGACCCTGTCCCTCTTGGTTCAGCTTCCATTGCTCAGGTACCTCTGTGATCCTACTCATGGAAACATCCAACCAGCTATCGCAAAAAAAAAAAAAAACTGTAGCGTTAACAACTTGAATTCATAAATATATGAGGTGGCCATTGTTAATTAGGTTTATTACATGTTGGAGTGCGTATCACCTGCTGGATTACTCTCTATTTTCCAATCACTTTGACTTTTCGGAAGAAATGAAAAATACTTTGACATCCAAAAAAATTTAAATACGTCGCTTGGTTAGTTTGATATCTATTGAAAACGGATACATTCATTGTCATTCGCAACATATAGCCTTAACTGCTGCATTTCCTTGCTTGTATTCATCTCTCATTAAATATTTTATCCCTGCTAGGAATAGCTGCTATGTAGTTGAAAGGATTATTTGGCAGTGTGTATTTGGTGTTTTTAAAAGACCAGTAAACTTTATCCCTGACATATCTTTTTTGCTCGAATTAGGTTCATAAAGCTAGGCTAAAGGGTGACAAAAATGATGTTGTGGTCAAGGTAAGGAAACTTGAGCCCTATCATGTTTTCATTATTCA
The DNA here is from genome assembly GCA_026257165.2 of Telfairia occidentalis. Classification (NCBI taxonomy): domain Eukaryota; kingdom Viridiplantae; phylum Streptophyta; class Magnoliopsida; order Cucurbitales; family Cucurbitaceae; genus Telfairia; species Telfairia occidentalis. Next base: position 4,516,922 of record JAOANK020000018.1, on the reverse strand, counting down.
TAGTCGCTCACCTCAACATAATGTGTATCTGGTAGGTGCAACACCCGGGAACTGAGAATCTAATGATGACAGATATCCGTAATTTGCAAGCCTTTGCCTTGTACATGCAAAAGACAGATATCAAATTCGATCTATATTCTGTAACTAAGGAAATAGAGAAACAGGTGTAATTCTTCCTCTTTTTATGGTAATTGTAGAAAACGTTGTTATTCTTTTTGGCACTTGTTTTTCCCTTTTCCTTCTAATGTAAGATTCTCTAAAGATATTGTTTCCTCAACTTTATTGCAAATCTTATACTATGCTTGTTGTAACCGATTATGGAATATTTAAACTTGATCATGGTGATAAGATATCTTGGGATATTTCTCCATAATGTATGGTTATGTTAACAAAGCTTCCATATGAGTTCAGAAAACTCATAGAATATTTCGTTTCTTAGACTGATAACTATCCATTGTTAAGCCCATGATTCTCAAGTTATTTAGTTAAGTTGCCCTCTTTGACCACTAAACCAACCCACTGTGGTTAGCAGTTAGAATATTCTAGAATGAGTTTTGAAAGGAAAAAAAAAAGCTCATTCACATTTTTCTTCATTTGTCCAACCAAATGAGGGTGAGGAATTGATGATTTGCTTTGCCTTTTGCCCTTTATCCATCCTCATTAAAAAGCCGCAATATAAACAAAATGATGTGTGAAGGCTGTTATGCATTACTTTTGGCTAAACATATCAAGTTTAGCGAAAGCTACAGCATCTACCTTGCATTTTTCATTCTTGATTTTTCCATTTATTGTTTCAGTCTCTTGATTGCATCACTTCATATTATCAAATTTTTGCATGTCCTCATTCTCACGATCATGGATTCTCATCTTGGAATCTCTTCCTTCTAATATTTTCAAGATTGGTTACGAATTTGACTTTGAGAGGGAGGCCAAAGCTATTGAAAAGATCCGACATTTTCTGTATAGCAACAACAAAAAGAGTCCTGTATTGGTGCCACAAGTGATGCGGAATATTGTTACCAGGTACATGCAATGAATGACTATGTTAGAACTTGATGGGACTATTGTAAATAAATTAAACCCTTGACACAAATAATACCATCCCGATCATTTTTAATGTTCATCTATTTAGTTATCTTCATTTGGAAATTGATTTTTTTGGAAAAGAATTATTCAATAAAGATGGTCAGCACTCAGCAGACGTAGACCAGCACTTTTTTTGTTGCTTATGACTCACTTGTTTCTCATTCTGGGAAAAGATAATTTGTGTTTGGAAGCTTCGTTTGGCTGGGTATTTATTGAATTTTTCAATAAAATATAAGAACAAAATTTGTCTTAGAATGGATGAATTTGTAGAACATTGAAATTACAATCAAGGGGGTTTTATGAATGCTGGGAGTGAAGGCACTTATACTTATTGTGTTGAAATGCTGCTATCCAAGAGTTTTTTTTCCAACTATTACATAGTATGATGTCGAACTTCTTTGGCAATCAAGCGAGAGTACAACATACTTCTTAATTCTTTTCCTGTCCTCTGTCGCAGCTATTTGTCAATTGGTGGAGAGTTTTGTAATCTAGTTTCTTTTGCTTGGTTAGGAGGGTGTTGGTGATGGAATATATTGATGGAATCCCAATTCTCAACCTTGGCAATGAAATAGCAAAGAGAGGCATAGATGCTAGTGGCAGGATTGCTTTAGCAGCAAAGCAGTAAGCATCTATACTGAAAACTTCTCCTTATTTCAATTTATTTTTTTATTTATAGACATAGCTGTAGTTTCTCTTCCACGATGTTTCTAGGGTCACTGTTTCCCTAGCAGTTATTGCCAAAATCTGGGGCCTGAATTGCAAAATGAGATCAATTTTATGGATTACAAATGTACTCTTTAAATTTTAAGTCCTTGATTTATATCCGACATTAGTATTTGAGATGGACTTCGCTATTTCTTGTCTTATAACCTTGGGAAACTTGCCCTTTTCAAAGAACTCGAATTTATATTTTCCATATTTCCTTCTGATATCTTTTAAAAGGCATATATCATTGATTCTCTAGGTTTTACGTTTACATAATCTTTTGACTGAGATTGGCCCACTGTCTACTTCAATTTGCTGAGTGTAGGCCTTTCTTCGAGGGATGCCCTTCTAACTATTTGATATTGTATTTTCTCTCTCATGGGTGATAGTGATACTTATAACACTTGGGAAAACTTTGACATTGCAGGAAAATTCTAAGCAGTTTGACCCTAGCATATGGGCAAATGATTCTGAAGAGTGGTTTCTTCCATGCAGATCCTCATCCAGGGAATATATTGATCTGTAAAGGCTCAGAGGCAAGTCAGCTACTGAATTTTCTCAACAAGTTCTATACTCAGTAGTCAGTAGTTTTTGTTTCACAACTTGTCACGCTCTCATCTTTCTCAGACTATTTTTACTTTTTCAACTTCTGACTAAAAATGAAAATATTATGCGGAAGATGATCAGAATTTCAGTAGTTGTTACATGGGTGACTTTAAGACTGGCTAGCTTAACATTTTGGCTTTCAATTTCCCTGTTTCAATCATGAATCGAGCTGAAGCCGTAGATTTTTTACTCCATTTTATCAGGTAGCATTGCTTGATTACGGGCAAGTGAAGGATCTTCCTGACCAGTTGAGGCTTGGTTATGCTAAACTTGTTCTTGCGATTGCAGATGGTGACACCACAGGAGTAGCAAAAAGCTTCAGGTAATAATAATAGTCTGGCTGATCTATAGTGATAGTTGATCCTTGTATTTTTGGAAAAGGAAGTCAATTTTGTTTGGAAGAAAGCTTCTTACAAAAATTGGCTCTAAGATGGAAAGTCGCACATTTAGTGTTCCTAAAGGTTTTGCGGTTAAAGATTTGAAGGTTTGATGAAGTATTCTAGAAAAGATTAATGAACTAACTAGTTCTAACCTAAGAAATAAGAAAGATTTTCATGTGGGGCTAACGAGCAAAAAGGTAGCTTGAAGAAGGGTAACCAAAGTTCTGTTTCGTTTTCATACTGAAGAATTTGTGGAAAAATTGTCCTCTTTAAATAATGGGTCATCGTCATGCTCATGCTAATTCTTTTATCCCTTTAATGGTTCTACAGGGAGCTCGGTATAGACACCGTAAGCAATTGTGAAAATGTACAAGAAGAACTATTTAAGTTGGCACGGATAATGTTTGATACAAGGTTACCCCCTGGAAAGGTGTTGATGCAACCTTTTGCGGAGGATTCTTCAATAAAGAAAGTTGGTGTTCAGGTATAGTACATGCTTTGCAAATTGATAGTTCTCCTCTGTAGGGGCATATGCATTTGTATCAGTAACTAAAAAGACAAGTGTTTTTCCTTCTGTTTCGCTACTGTAGTCTTTCCCAGAGGAACTCTTTTCCATACTTCGGACAATCCAAATCCTTAGAGGACTGAGTGTTGGTCTGGGAATCAATTACTCGTGCGCAGAACAATGGCGTCCCATTGCGGAGGAAGCTTTGTTGCTTTCTGGTAGGCTATTGAACTCTTTACTCTAAAACAAAAGTGACTCATTTTTTTGCTTTCTGGGTAGGATTTTTTAATGAACTTCACTTCATTATGTCTGTTATCATTTGCATCAGTCTTTTCTTCATCCCGTGCGGATATCTTTCAGGTAGGAAGGTCGATAATACAACCCGGAAACGTAGATTCTTAAAGAGATTGTTTTCGAGATCAAGCTGATTCATTCATGACAAGACAGTGACAGGCAATAAATAGGAATCAATCTGGATGCATCGATCGGCGACAAATGAACAGACAGTTCCTTATTTGTTTATGGGGGAATAAATATTCAAATTCATCTTCGTCAATAAATGTCATTCTTTAACCAGCATAAGCTCCTCCATGATAGGCTCCGCAGCCTTTATCTGGTATTTTTATTCCCCTCCTTTTCGAGAGATGAGTACGAGAATGCCATGTTTTTCCATGTTTACGCGATCGAAATGTACAAATTCGATTAATCATCTGATGTTCTTCACAGAATCTTATGTCTTATTAACTTAAGTTGCAGTTCAATTGTTAGCTGTTGCACTCAATTCAGTGATCCATGGCATGTTGTTCAATGTGTTTCCATTAGAAAATCTGTAGGAAGATTACATTTCTTGCAGCCTTCATATTCAACAGTCAGAGACTCCATTTTTGGGGATTCCCAAGGCCATTAAGCACTTTTGATATTTGATATTTAAGGGGGCGTTTGGGAGTGAAATTTGTGAAAATTTTGAAAATAGGATTTTTTTTTGGATTTTACGAGATTAAGATTGAAATTTTTTGACATATTTGAGAATGAAGGTATTGTTTGGTATTTGAAAAGAGGTGATATGATAATTTGCAGCAAAATGGAAAGTTTGAAACTTGAATGGCTGGAGAGAAATGAGAATGTAAAAATTCAATCTCATGACATATGCTTCCATACCTAATGCCTTCTAAATGTTTTATGAATATACATAATTTTTCACATTGTTTTAATTAATAAAATTTTAATTAGCAGAGTAGACATTTTAAAGTAAGAAAAAGTGATAATATCAAACTTTTTTTTTTTTTTCTGTACAACATTTGTGGGGATGAAGATCAAACCATTGGCCTCTACGATGGTAGTACTTTTTATTTACTGAACTATACTCGCATTGGTTCGAACTTCTTAATTATTGTGAACTTTTAACTATTATAAAAACTAACCTATTATAAGTAAAGATGTACCCAATTCCTTAACTTAGAGATTTTCAGCCCTGCTCTGTGGGCATTATGGAGCAAAGGCAATTGTTTGGTTTTCAAGCAAGAACAAAATACCATGGAGGAACTCATCTAATGGGCCCTAACTTATGCTGAAGAGTGGAAAGTTAGCTCTCGCGACTATCATGATGAATTTGCTTCCAGGTCATTCACAGTACCCAGAGGAAGTCTGGCCACCACGGGAACAACCATATTATAAGCTGAACTTGAATGCGGTGGTGGACGGGCAGATTGAAATTGGGGCCATCATTTGCGACACAAATGTTAGAGTTCTATTGGTAGTAAAATGAGCTACCCATCTTTTTGCTAAAGATATGGCACTCAACAATGGACTTATACTAGCATATGAAGTAGGAATTTGGCTCATTTAGGCTGAAATTGACCCTACTGTGGTATGGAAGCTTATTTAGGGCAATGATAGCTTTGAAAATAAAACATACTTGATTGTCGAAGAGATCAAACAGAAACTTCGAAATAGGTCGTGGAAGACATTACTCTTATTCGACGCAAGCACGCAAGCAAAATGAAGTGGCAAATGTCTTAGTAACTAGGGGTGTTCATCGGTCGGTTGGCGTCGGTTTTTGCCCAAAACTGACGCCAAAAATCGACCTATCAGTTTTAGTTGGTCGGTCGATTTTATAGATTCATCATGATATGTGAAAAAAAACAAGAAAAAAAAAGAAACACATACCATATTCTTTAGAGAGTTTACATTTGGTTGAGGAAGTGGGGAAAAAAAGAGGGAGGAAGAAAAACAAAAGCCTTCGTTGAGATAGAAGAGAAAGAGAGAGGAAGATAAAAGAAAGATGAAGAAGAAACCAAGGAGGAGGAGGAGAGAAAAGAAAGAGAGAAGAGAGAAAGACGAAAGAGAGAAAGAGAGAGGAAAAAAGAAATGATTAAATAATATATATATTTTTTAAAATGTAATTATTATTAATTTTGAAAAAAGTGTACTGCACTATACACTGCCTACACCGTACAGTGTGCAGCTGCCTGTCGCGTCAACTTTCTTTTTTTATTTTTTTTTAATAATACTAAAAGAAAATCAGTCGGTCGGAAATTTGATTTTCCAACCACGCCGACCGACCGACACCGACCGTTTTCTACATAAAACCAAGCGACCGATGTCGATTCGGTCGATTTTGGTCGGTCAGCTCGATTTGTCGGAATATGTTGATCACCCCTATTAGCAACTCATCACCTATTCTCAAGAACCAAGTTGGAAGATCATCCACCTTGGGTCTCACGAGCTATTCACAAGATGTCCCCATGCTTTTCTAATCTTGTTTTGCTTTATTCTTGGGTAATTTTTGTACTAACCTCTAATTAAAAGTTAACAGCATGATCTTAGATCACTAGTGCAACATACCCTGAAAAAATGGGTCGTTAACGTCTGAAGCGGCCCAATCCTAAAAGATGGGCCAACATAAGTCCTAAAGAAAAAGAAACGGCCCATTTACCTAAGCCCAAGTAAGCCCAACTGAACCGGATAAAGAGTGTGGTGTAAGCTTCCCGCCCTTTCTTGATTCATTAGCGCGCCACTGAAATCTGAATCTGTATTTTCAATTCTTCCAAAGGACGCTGTTGAGGCGTCCGTGTCTCTGTGCCTAACGGGTCACTGATTGAGTTGAGACGATGTTCGGGAGAATCAGATCGTCTTCTTCACTGGATTCCTTGGAGCGGCCGCCTTCCAAGATTTTTAAAGATGATTGTCTCTCCATCTACGGTTGGTTCTCTATCTGAGCCTTTCTTTTTGTCCAACTATGGTTTCATAGGTTAAGTCTTCTATAATTAGCCGATGTTACGTTTTTTTCCTTCTGAGATTCCTACTTAGATCAAACGTGATAATAGGATTGGCTTCTTTCCCCTTCCCGGAAATTACTCTTTGCTTGTAGATTCGAAAATGTCTTTCTCTAGCGACTCGTTCTTTTATTTTCTTTTCGTTTTTCAGTGACTTTGTAGACTGAAAATCAATGTATGTTCCGCTCCACGGTGATAATTGAGTTGAATTGTTTTGTGAAAAGTGTAGGAGATCTGGTTGTAGCGACGTTTAGAAGTATTAATAATTGGACGTATTTTAGTTACCAATATGGATAGGGAAGCAGATGCAAGAATTTGAATGGAATACTGATATTATTGTGTTATTTGGGATTGAGAATGCTCTTGAATTTGACAAATAATTAGGCTGCTCACGGTAAAGGGAAAATTAATTGGGTTATTATTGTTTCCTATGTCAAAAGACGGTGGATCAATGTGCCGGGTTATGTAACTGAGAGCTGTTATTTTCCGGGTCATTGCTCATTTGTGCTGGAGAGTTCATTCAGGTTATGGCTTCAGAGTTCTAGGAGAGATTATTAGTTCAGCTTCTGTTAGGGAAGAGGAAGACGATGAAAAGAATTTAATTTTTGGATAGTTATAGAGCCTGGGTAGGAAGGGGGAAGAGGGGGTATTTTGGAAAGAGCATTGGTCTGGTAATTTTGGCTGTTGCAGCGACTAGGGAGTCTACGTTATTAAGTTGGCTTGCCTATCATGGACCAATGATTTATTTAAGCTCCCACATATTGATTTATATAATGATACTAATTCTTGAAACCTACTTCTTTGACTAAACATTGGCTTATTCATTCTAAATATACAAACTAAATATAAGCTACACAAATTTATGTTTTTGAAATTTCTCGTAATCCAAATGTAAGCTATATATTTGGCTATCCAATTATAGGCTGTAGTATACAAACATGGATTTCTCTTACTGTAAGTAGAGTGCCCCTACATCTACGGAAAAATTAAGTACCATGTATGCGATTGGGATGCCCTTGGTCAGAGAATTCAGAACTGTATAGTTTGCTTAGCATTTCCTCTAATGTAAGCTCCTACATGATTCTTGCTGCTGAATGATATGAAACAAAAATGCATAGCTGCTAGCGACTAATATTCAGCCATCAAAAGAAGTATCTTTTGATAAAAAGTTTTAATTTTAGTACTGCTGGTGGCTGAGGAAGTTTGCAGTAGATAAGTTTTTTTTCCCCCAGTGAGCAAATTAGCAATATCGTTCCAGCAATCTATGTTTTGGCATTCTTAACAAAAGGAATGGGTAGTACTAGTTGATGCACCATTTTTTTACTCATCTTCACTCCAATAGCATCTCTGTCCCCTCGTTTAGTTAATTAGACGTATTTCCTGCTGAAATGATGCGAGAAATTTCACACAATTTACGCATGTTACTTTTCAAATTTTATGTGTGTTTTCTTTCATAAAATTAGGAAGTTGGCTTTGCATGCTTAATGGATTCTGTTGGATACTAGTTAACCAGTTGGAATTGTTAAGGATGTGAAGTTATTAAGAGAGGGAAATTGTAGTGCCTTGTTGGTACCGACAAAGTTCTTTTGTGTACTTTGGTAAGCTTTCGGATCAATCGTAGGCAGGAATGATGTTTAGTTCACTCTCTTAAGATTGGACTGCAATCCAGAATCTGATGTTGGGGATGAACAAAGTTTTGTAGTTTAGGAATTCAGGTTTTGGGTTTTAAGACTTTTTTTTAGTACACCGACAATTGGATAAATTTCTTTACAGTTCTCATTTAGTTCCTTCTTGCAGAAACCACCTTAATGAAGCTTAAACTCGGTTCTCAACGCGACTC
>JAOANK020000018.1:4484468-4495416 GCA_026257165.2 Telfairia occidentalis | reverse complement strand
GCTCTCTAGAGTTCGATGAAGGATCAAGAGAACTCATCCTTAAAATCAAGATTCTTAAGGTTAAAGAGGTTGACACGAACAAGGGGAAACATCTCATTTCATTATTATTATTATTATTATTATTATTATTATTATTATTATTATTATTATTATTATTATTTGAATTCAAAAACATGTTGGATTTCATAACCTTTTTTAGTTGAGAAATTATACTTTAAACAGTTGAGTTATGCTTGCTTCGATGGAAGCATAAAAATAAACGCATCCACCCCTGTCAATAAGCTCTAAAAATGATGCTGATAATGATCTTTTTTTTTTAATTAATTTTATTAACTATCAATTAAAAAAAAACTACCAATTTCTTAAAAATCTTAATGACATTATAAAAAATAGAAAATATATTTTTAAAAATGAGATATTTACATTAATACACATATAAATATTTATTTATAAATATAGCCAAAATTTATTATTTAACCTAAATAACATAATTTACATCAAAAAGTCAAACTTAAATATGGTTTAAAAAACATTTTTTTAAAAAGTCAAATTTAAGTTATATTTCGAAAAAAAAAAAAAAAAAGTTACGCCACTATTTAAATTACGTATTAATTTTATACTATATAGTGGTATTTCTCTTTTTAAAGCCATTTAAAAAAATTAAGAGAAGCTACATTAAAAACAAAATGAGTTTTCAAAATTTTCCAATTTCACTTTTGGAGAAACATCTTAACATAGAAGTTATACAATAAACTAATAAATAAACCTACAGCAACCATAATTCAAGCAAATATATATATATATATATATATAACAAAGACTTGGTAAACACCTTTAATTTCCAACTATCTTATAAACAAATAAATTAAAACGCCTTGTACCGATAGCAACATTTCCATTTCATTTAGCACACATTATAAAAACCCCTACATCCAATCCTCCATTAACCAACAAAACAAACAAACACAAATTCGAAATTTTTTCCGATCAAAAGAAGTCTTCAAAATCCTCAGCACAGAAACTAACCATGGAGACGAACAATTTGAAGGTGGAAATAATCAGTAGGGAGTCCATAAAGCCCTCATCTCCAACGCCTCCAGAACACAGAGAGCTCAAGCTTTCATTTTTGGACCAAGTTGCCCCCAGCAGTTACACTCCGCTCCTGTTCTTCTACCCCGCCGACCAGCTCCACGGCGGCGACCACGGGGAGAGGTGTCGGAAGTTGAAGGAGTCGCTCGCCGAAACCTTGACTCGGTTCTATCTTCTGGCCGGAACTCTGGTGGAGGCTTATTTGGTGGAGTGTAACGATGAGGGCGTGGAGTTTTCTGAAGCGAGAGTTTCGGGCCGGCTGTCGGAGGTTATGGACAAGCCCCACGACGTCGTTTCCTTGCACCGGTTGCTGCCGTTTGACCCTGACGCCGTTCTTGAGAGGGAGTGCATTTTAGCCGTTCGGTATAATGTGTTTGAGTGCGGCGGCGTTGTCATTGGTCTTTGTGTCACTCATAAGATCGTCGACGGGACTTCCGCCACCACCTTCACCAAGGCTTGGGCCGCCACTTGCCGAGGAGATGACGGTAAGCCACTTTGTCACTTAAATGCTTAAGCCAATGAATTGTGGTATATTTGATTGTCTACTTATATTATCAACTTTAGTTTTTCATAAAGTTAGGGACCGAGTCATTGAATTTAATCTAATTATATATATATAATCTTTTGATTTGTACCACTTAGAACGAGGCAAATTTTTTTAAAAAAAATTTACTTTTTATATAATTTTCAAAATTCTAATGAGTTAAAGGAGTTGTTGCCGCTCTTCCTTCTTCCTCATTCCACTCGTTAGGGAGTGAATAATAATAATAATAATAATAAATTGTATTTTAGATAGTATTAGGTTGAAATGATAACATAAAAAAAAAAAAAAGTTAAAGTTTTATCCTTTCTAAGAAATTTTTTAATTTTACCTTTATACCGTGCTAGACAAACAACATAAAAATTATAGGAGAATAACCACCTTTTATCATATTAGATTTATGAGATAGAAATGGTAGAAATATTTCGAATTTAAATATTATGAAGAGATTGAAGATTTTCGAATCTGTATCAAATAGTTGTTAGGAGACCAAATTATATATGTCTTATTCATTTAAAAGAAAATTGCTTTCTGTAATTTGTTTAGATAACAAAAATTAAAATTCTATAGTTTTTCTTTTGATTTTCTCTCTAAATTTTTTAATTAAAAGAATATATATATATATATATATATAATTGGGATGCAAAAGATTACCTTTGTTGTCAAAATTTCTAAGTCTCCCAAGTCCCAACTATAAAAATGAGTTAAAGAAAATGTTGAGAGGTTTGTGACGTTAGTATATTCATTTAATAATTTATTAATAATGTTGTGAACAGAGCACCCGGTGGTGCCGACGTTCGACGCGACGGCACTTTTTCCGCCGATGGAGATTCGAGGCGGCAACAGACGGCAATCCCGAATGGACAAAATTGTGACAAGAAGATTCATCTTCAATAAGTCCAACATTGCAGCCCTCAAAAAACAGGCCTACTCCGACGCATTCCAAAACCAACGTCCCCCTTCACGAGTAGAAGCAGTTTCCGGCTTCCTATGGAAGCGCTTCATGTCCTTAGCCCGCCAAAACTCCACCAACACCAAAGCCAAGCGCTTCGCCGTCATCCACGCCGTCAACTTACGGGGCAGAATGGAGCCACCGTTACCGTCCCACTCCTTCGGCAACATCTGGTGGTTCGCGACCTCAGAGGCCCCAATCGAAGAGGAAAAAGAGTACCCATTTTTGGTGGCCCAAATCAGAAACGCGATCAAGGAAATCGACGGCGATTACATCAAGGGGCTGCAAGATGCGGAGAAATCGATGAGGGCGAAAATGAAGATGGGCCAAATGGTGTACTCTGGGGAGTTGGAGCTTTATAGCTTCACGAGCTGGTGCAGTTTTCCGCTTTATGAATCGGACTTTGGGTGGGGCCGACCGGCATGGGTCTGTAGCCCTGGCCGGCCCTATAAGAACGTGGTGCTTTTTGTCAACACGAGCGACGGCGAAGGGATTGAGGCCTGGGTGAATTTGGAGGAAAAAAATATGCCCCTCTTTGAAACTGATCCCGAACTTCTCTCCTTTACATCCTCCTCCTGAAACTTGGTTAAATTTGCCAAAAAAAAAAAAAGAGGCACTAATAAGGATATGATGATGGTGATGATTGTTTTTCCTTCGTTTGATTTGTTATTGTCGTCTGTGCAAGTGTTTTTTTTTTAAATAATGAAATAACAAAGAAGATATGTATTTTAGATTGTCTTATTCTGGTCCTCAGCCTTTGAGTTGATTAGATGTGCATTTTGATTTCAAAATTTTTAAATTTGTTTCAGTTCAGTTACTTTATAAAAAATAATCATTTTTATCTTTGCTCTATAATTTTGTCGTCTCATGCTTACTTGTCCAATGCTAGTTGACTTGGATCTAAGTAGCTTGAATATACATGTTCATGTTAATAAATATATTCAAAACTATGTTATTTAATTTGTTAAAAGTAAAATAAATATACCAAAATGACTATTTTTTAAAAGTTTAAGGACTAAAATGAACGTTTTGAAAGTTCGAAGACTAAAATGAAACAAAATTGAAAGTTGAGGACCAAAATGAACATTTGAAAAGTTTAAAAATCAAAATGAAACAAATTAAAAAATTTCAAGAACTAAAATAAAATTTAAACCTTAATTTTCAAACAAATGACGAGGTTAAGGAATCAAAAGTTTAAACTTTTGTTCTTTATTATGTAATACGATAAATTTAGTAAATTATTTCATCATTTTTTTTAACCTGCGTTATTTCATGTCATGGTGCTTATTAAAGAGAATTGATTGACAGTTTTATGAGAAATTGTAAAAACACCTCAATTTTTTATTGAGAGACAAAAAAATTAATCCAACGATTATTAGAAGCTAGCCAAATTGTGGAAGCCTCATTGAATAATTTATCGAGAGAATGAGCCTCTTTGGCTATGGAAGAAAACAGGTTTTTTGTCTCAAATGGTAAATTTGATTTTGAAGATCATTTTCCTACATGGGTTTGTCTAACATTTAGCCAAAAAGTTTAAGAGGAAGGGAAATATATTTACTTTATCCACCCTTTGACTTGGATTATATATTGTATGGTTTCTTCTATTAAATAGTTTGAATCATTTTTTCAATAGCTTGAATCTGATCTCCTTTTTTGTTTTAGCTCTTGTTGGGCTGTTTTTGACCTTTTTGTGGCTTTGGTTTTGTATAGTTTGTCCATAATTTTTAAGTTGCAAGTTGAACACGTCTAGAGATTCTCTTTTTATTACAATATAGATCCATTTGTTCTTATTTTTTTTACACTAATTTGAATTACACAAGTTTGATCATATAATAGACATAATTATTTGGAAAAAAAAAAAAAAAAGGAAAACTAACGATATGTGAGAGCATGTGGTTTTTGAAATTTATAACATGTGCTTCATCATAACAAACTTTTAGCTAGATTCATTGATTGTGTTTCTTGTACATATTTATTAACTTTTCAAATAATTGAATAATTCATAAGGGGATGGGATCATGAGAGTTTTGAATATTTAAGTTTAAACCCAATATTATACAATATTACATTGTTTTAAGAAGAACACATGGTACCCCCAATCCTAATATTGGGTAATTTTTTAAATAATTTTTTTTTTATCCATTTTCGTTTTATATGTGTATATATCCAATTAAAAAAAAATCGCTGTAAACGACATCGTGGAAGTTATGAGTAACATTGATGTGAATATTGCGGTTTAATATCGAATTTTTTTATGCTTCAAATTCTAAAATTATTTCTCTAAATTTTATCTTCATCAATATTATTTTGAAATTTTTTTAAAGCTTTTAAAGTTTTTTTTTTTAATTGACATATCTACTAGACTGTAATGAAAAATAAAATATCAACAAGTCCCATATATACCAAAATATTTGTGTTGAGTTATCAGCATGTACAAGCTCAACAATTAAGATATTTACTAATTTTCTTGAAGTCGGAAGTTATTTCACATTTGTTGTACTGAGGGTGTATTTAATATAACTTTTAAACGGTTTATGGATAAAAAAATATATTTTTTTAAAATTATAACAGTGTTTTGTTAAAATTTTGAAGAGTACTTTTAACTAATTAAAAATACTTTTTAAATTTTTTAATTATCAAAAGTGGGTTGTGTACAAAAGCATATAAAAAAATATTTAAGCATTTTAAAATTAAGTATTTAATTAATTTTCTTCAAAAAAAAATGTTTATATAATAAATACTTTACTTAAAGAATATTTTTTTAAAAAGTTATACCAAACATGCCCTATTTGGGAGTGATTTTAGAGGACTAAAATCATTTTTGTCATAATAAAATTGAGGTCAATTACTTAAAGTTGGGCATAACAAAAATAATTTTGACATTTCAAAATCACTTCCAAACACACCCTAAGACATGTTTAAAAAGCAGTTTAATTCTTTGTTCAAATAATCCATCTTTCACAAAAGTAAAGTTGTTATTCACTTAAAAATCATGAATTTATAAGTTGCAGTTCCAATATGCCCAATAACATTCATTTTTACAAATTGTTAAATCGCAAAGTTAAAAAATAATTTTGAAAATAAAAAACATAAATTTGTGTTAGAAACAATTCACAGTTATATATATTAATTTTATATGTAACGGGATCCGACCCACTTTCAGCCGGGTAGCTCCATAAAAGACTCAAACTGAACGGGTCGAGTAGAGAGAATTATCTTGTCGCCCGTCATAAAATCCGAACCGCTCCATTCAAAGAAATAACTTTAAACTGTAAATAAAATATATTTATATAACGAATTTAATTTAACAGTGCCCAATTAATAAAGCGGGGGGAAAAAAAAACTAATAATATATATCTATATCTTACACGAAGCTGCGCGATTATATAAATTATAATTATACTCCTAAATCAGACAGAAGCAGAAGTAAACTACGGCGGCGATTTAAAGTCTAAACTCAATAAGCTACCGGAAGTTTGAGAAGAGCCAATCGGTCCTCCGCCTCGTCTGCCGTCGTGTTTAGCCGGCGACCGGGTTAAAATTGGGGGCAAAAGCAATGCAAGCAAGCAAAAGCATGGCGGAAGAGGCGCCGTCTTCTTCAACATTGGAGCTACTTCTCTTGAACTTCGGATACTTGGCAATATTGCACTGGATTTGCTTCGCCGTCGCCGCCGCCGCTGCCTGCAGCGGCTGAACTTGCTGCTGCTGCCTCCTTCTCAGGGTTTCTTCCACTTTAGACACCATTTTTTTTTAAAAGCACTTTCAAATGAAGATTTTAAGGAGGTGGTTGAAAGGGGTAATTTGATTTGTGTTGTGGGGAACATCCCTACATAAGCACCTTCTTTTATAGTGTCAAAGAAGGACAAAAATGCCCCTCTCCCCTCAGGCCTCAATTGGCTTTCTGTTTCTCTCTTATCCCCTTTGAAATAATATAATGATTTTTCTTTAAAAATATGCTCAGATCGATTTTATTTTTTATATTTTAATGTTTTTTTTGGACAATGTTTGGTCTAGATACAATTATTCTACCAGTGTATGGGCCCTTAAAACTTCCTGGCGTTTAATTCTTCATCTGAACAAACAGTGCCTAAAAAAGTTGCGTAGTGAACAACCAAATTATTTAGGGAAATTTTCAATTTTAAAAAATATCACAACTTCTCATATTTTTCTTCTTCAGCATAAATTTAACTTTTCTGAATATATTTTACATTATATGTAAGTTTGATTTGGATTTAGAATATGTTATTTTTGTAAAATTATTAATTCTTTCATTATATTTATAAATACATATTTATTTTATGACATTTATGTAATTACTTCATTATTTAACATAGTTGAGACAATATGATATGAGTTTTTTAAGTTCATGTTAAGTGTCATGTAAATTTATAGTTCACAATCAAATCTAGATGTTGAGATCGAGTATTTTATGTTAAGGATATATGTGGGAGGGTTTTTAAGCATCATTTGAGCTTAAAACATGATGATTTTATTTATTTTATCTAAAAGACTTTGTGTTGTATGTATTAGCGTAGATACTATCATTGTTTATATCTGGACTATCTTTGTATCCAAAACATAAGCATGTTAAATTTATTATCATTTTTAAAAAATTATATATACTGTTTAAAATTTTTAAATTTGACTAAGATTGAATTTATTTGAAAAAAAAAAAAAAAAACTAGATCGTCACAATTACTAATGAAGATGTTAGCAAGTAAGCTCAAATCCTAAAAGGAAATTTTTAGGCAAAATTATAATCAAACCAAAACCTACAAAAATGAATATTAAAACAATTTTTTAAAAAAAAACTTTTGGGCGAAGTATGTTAAACTTATAGAATATATTTAGATATGTAGTTCCAAGTTCCAACGGCCGTATCTTTGAACCCATAGATTGAACTATCTTTTGAAAAATATATAATATTTTGTGAACTAAATAAAATATATAATAAAACCACCTTCCACTAATGTCTTCAATAATGAAATGATTAAATATAAATATCATAAATAGGAGCATTGGATTCTTTTTGAGTAGGGCTAATTAGCCGTATATATTCCATGCCATGAGCTGGGTTTTATTTGTCATTGTTACATTTATTAATCATGTTTAGCATCATAGTATGTTATAAGTATATAGTACCTGATGAAATGGAAGTAAAAAGGTACAAGATTATTATAGGCTCGGAGAAAACAAAAGGTAATGGATTAAACGAGAGAGACCAATTTGAATATAACTTAATTGGTAAGAATATATATAACAAGAGGGAAATGTCGAAACCAACAAACTGGTTGAAACTGATAAAATCAAGTTGATTAGGTATAAGTTTGACTATAGGGTTCAATCCCCCGCTTTGTTTCTTTAAAAGTACAAAACCATAAATTTATAATAGGTTTTAAAGGTTGGATTTTGATATCAATTTCGGTTTTAAAAAAAAGATTTGAATCCAATTGTTTAATGTCCTTGAATAGACTAGTAACTTCTTTTTTAGTTTTTTTGTTCAACCAACATGTAAGAGTGCGGATTATCAAATTTTCAACTTTTTGTTCAATGACATATGTCTTAATCATCTGAACTATACTCGGACGGACCTCTCTGAATAGTTTGAGTATTCAAATTAATCTTCACCCATATATAAGCATTTGAAATGTTAAATTCTAAAAAAAAAAAAATTATATATAGTAATATGTTATTAGGGTTTGAAGGGGTTGATGATGGAGAATTTGTCAGTATTATATTGAAGAGAGAGGTGTTGATCATGTGCAACACCCATGTGATCATGTGTTCTTGTTCCTCTTTGTCCTCTTCCTTTTGCTGCATGTTGTCTCACTGATCTTCACTTTTCTCTCTTCCTCCTCTCTCAATCTTCTCTCTCATTTTTTTCATTAGTGAAGAAGGTGCATGCATTCAATTGAAAAAAAAAAAAAAAAACTTTGAATCCAAGAAATTTTGGATATTGAAAATATGTTTGGGATGACTTTTTTTCAAAAAAAATTATTGACGACAAGTACAAGTAAAGGATGAAAATTTTTGAGTTTAAAGAAACTAATACTCTTAAAATAATTTAAATTATTGTTAGATTAAAAAGTTTTAAATCTTTTATGCTTAATTAAGAAACTTTTAATATTAAATTTTTTATAATCTTACTTTGTTTGCCTACATTTTTTGTTTATTACTTTGTAAATATATTTTTTATGTCTTTGCTAGAATATTTAAAATTTAGATTCGACAATTGCAAAAATATTTTTAATATGGAAGCGTAAATTAAGAAATAAATGAATTAATGGTAAGAAAACTTAAGATTTCCAAAATAAATTAATTATCCAATTAATTAATTATTAACCTCTTCTCAATAATATTTTAATTAAATGATTGGATGTTACATATTTCATTAATCATGAACTAATCATATGCTTTAGAACTAATTCAAACAATAACACCATTTTGTTTTCTTTCTTCAAGAAGTTGTCAATTTCTTTTTAGTGTATGTTTGGAATAATTTTTAAAAAAATGTTTTTAAGAAAATCACTTATTATATAAACGTTTTAGGGAAAAAAAATTAAATAAATACTTAATTTAGAAAAAGATTTAAACGTACCTTATATGTGATTACACATTTTCAAACTATTTTTTATTATTAAAAATTTAAAAAATATATATTTAATTAATTAAAAGTAATATTCGACATTTAACTAAACATTATTAATTTAAAAAAAAATATTTTTTTTTTCTATCGATAACATTTAAAAGTTATACTAAATATACTCTTAAAATCAAACCAAACCCATGAATCCCATTTGTTCAAATTTTGGTTTATTGCATCTATCAACTCATGAAAAGACGTTTCTTTCAAAATAATAATAATAATAATAAAATTTTTATTAAAAAGAAAAAGAAAAAAAGCTGATCATGAAAAGACCTCGGGCGTGTGATGTTTAAATCGCCAGCTCTCATCTTGGACTAAATATTAATTATATATATTGGAAAAATCACAAAAGTTATTTAGATTAATGAATATACAAAATTAAAAAGTTCTTAAGTTATAAATTATTATAATTAATATCAATTCTTCATTTTAAATATTGCGTCAACATTTCAACAGTCTATCAAAAAAGATATTTCTCCTTAATATTATTAATGTCATTCAGTCCTTCCATAATGAAAATGTTAGCAAACAGGTGTATAAAATTACTTCATAAAAGGCTAAAAAAACTAAAATTCATACAAATTAATGTCTATGTATTAGTGGAAAAAACAAGAATTATAATATGAAAGGGGCAATAAGAGATGTGGTTGGTTGTAATAATTGAACTTTAAGGTGATACATGAGCCCATAATTCTGAACATCAAGGGGCCATTGCTTTAGAAAATGGGATGTTTGCCATTTGGAGTACATAAAATTTTGGTTGGTTTTTAATGTCTTTGTTCTCATCTCACATTTCAATATCAGATTTTCTCTATCTCCATTTCCATTACTTCATCACCTTCTTCTTGAGTTTAATTGAATTTTGGCCATATTATTTTGTTCATTTGGGTGTATTTTATTATTATTATTATTATTATTGTTATGTTAAAAATGGATTTTGTTTGTATTATACAGTCTGGATCTCTGTCTTGGAATCTACCTAGGATTCTTGGTTGAGTTCCATTATTGACTTAATTAATTATGGGGTCAATTAATAATCTTCAAAAGATTCTTTGAATTTATTCTAAAATACAGCTAGCCTATTTTATATTGCTTCAAATATAATTCAAGATTAGCTCATTATTGGTTATTATTTCCATTAATTTAGGCGAATTTAACGTCTATTATTTTTAGATTTATGAGATTGAAAAATAGACGTGTTTATCTATGTATATCGTGTTGGAGAGTTGCAACCAAAGTTCTACATTAGCTAGACATGAGGATGATCATGGGCATATAAGGGAAGAACAACATCTCAATTGGTACGAGGTCTTTTGGGTGAAACCAAAAGTAAAGCCATGAGGGTTTTTATGCCCAAAGTGGACAATATCATACCATTGTGAAGATGTGGAAAGTCCGTTATCCCTATCAATTGGTATCAGAGTCATGCCCCTAACTTAACAATATCGGGGGAATCCTCGGGTGCCGAACAAGTGGAAAGTAATGAGTCTCAAAGAACCGGGGGAGGAGTTGGCCTAGATAAGGGTGGACAGATGAATGACTATTTGAGGGGAGGCTCGGTGGTCCTTTGTTAGAGGGGAGGATTGTTGGAGAGTTGCAACCAAAGCTCCCACATTAGCTAGACATGAGGAGGATCATGGGTATATAAGGGAGGAACAACATCTCCATTGATATGAGGTCTTTTGGTTTGAAACCAAAAGTAAAGTCATGAGGGCTTTAT
>JAOANK020000018.1:4451163-4465727 GCA_026257165.2 Telfairia occidentalis | reverse complement strand
GGAGTGGAGCGACAAAGTGCGACGTCCCACCAACACTGATATCACCGGTGACTGAGGAGGATAGACCGACAGCAGCAATGGCAGACAGATTTTGGTCAGTGGTGGCCAGTGGGCATGTTCCAACAATAGGTCGTTTAGCGACAAGAGCCATAGTGGAAGAGACGTGAGTATCGGCCATACCAGACAAGGAAGAACACAGGATCTGAAAAAGAAGAGCTCGGTTGCTGCTGGATTTAAGCAACAGTAGCCGAAGCGGCTGAACTAACGGCGAGACCTGTGCGGTTGTGCGACGCAGCAAAATCTGGGCGGCTGTGCGACGCGGCTGGATCTGGATTTGTGAAGGTCAACGGAATTGGGCGGCTACCAGATCTGGGTGGTAGATCTGGGTCTGCGGTCGATGGAACTGGGCGGCTGCCAGATCTGGGCAGTAGATCTGGGTCTGCGAAGGTCGATGGAACTGGGGCCTGCCAGATTTGGTCTGTGACAGCGTGACGAACCCACGACCTGTGACGAACGGTGAATGTTGGAGGAATGCCAGAGCTGCGGCGGCGGCTGCAGTTTGCTTGACAGAGAAAACCCTAAAAAAAAAAAATAATAATATGGATATTTGTTATTGACGTTTGTCTGTGGGCTCTGATACCATGAAAACTTTTAAAAGAAGAATAATTTGAGGTTAATGTCCATAATAATTTCATTGAGATAGATAAATTTATAATACACTTAGTACAAAATTTATGATGTAAATCTGAGAAAAAATCTAAACAAATACAGTTAAATATTTGATACATTGATATACACTTAACACAACCTCCATAATATGTGTATACACAAACTCCTAAATCCTAAATTATATTTTCTACTTTAATTAAGTCTTTAACTATATATATCTTCACAAATTATAGCTCATTGGGACTTTTCATAAAAGTATTATATCAATCTTTAATTTCATAATTAATCATATAACTTTCCAATTTGTCAAGACTCGAAGGCTCTCTTTTAATGAGAGACTTAACATCTTCAAATACATCAATGATCAATTTCGATAAATGAAAATCTTTTAGAACCATTTGAAATACTCACACAATCATAAAAGCTCTATGTTTTTTTTTTATAATTTGTTATCAACCCAACTTAATAATCTAAGGTACTTGTAAGATACTTTTTCTAACTAAATAATATTTATTGAATCTCTTCCGAGCATTTTAACTATTTGTAGAATAATATCAAAGGTTCAACCATGAAACTTTTGTATCCACTAAAACTTATTTTATGGTAAACTCTTTATTACTTAAAAAAATAAAGAGAAATGATTCCCTAAAACAAGTTACTTCATTTCTTAAACTAATAAAATGATTCTGCGTCCAAGAAAAGAAATTAATAATAAAATGATAACCAAACAACCATGTTAAAATAATTATGAAAATAAACATGAAAACGTTGCCTTTTAGTTTAAAATATAGAACCTTAACAATGTACTAAAAATATTGCCACATTCGGCGAAAAGTGGCATGCAATTATAAGCAAAGTGCCCACTAAACCATATAATTAAGCCCTAAAATACTCTTTTTTTAAAAAAATTTATTTTAACAAATGGGGAAAATACAATGGCCCATCGAACTCGATTCACCATGCATGATGGTTGAAGTACGGCTGTCGGAACGGCCCATGTGACAGTCGCAACATGGCCCAATAAGATTCCACCACGTGGTACCAAAACAATAATATCCTATGGTCTTACTAAGATTGCAAGAGAAGTATGTGTCTGAATAATTTTGATCTCCATAAAGAAGTGGGTCTGCGCCACGTGTCTTTTTAGGTACACGTCCCACGATTGGGATAAGTTAGTGAAGGAGCCTCTGTGGGTCATAATTTTTTAATGTTAAATTTATAAGATAAAAATCGTAAAAGTAAATTTAGATTTAATAGTCATGAAAATTTTTAAATTTTCATCTAAAGATTATTAGGAAACGATCATATCTTGCAATAATTCTTCCACAAATTGGAGGGTATCTAAGTCAAAAGCCACTATGATTTAATGGGTTTTGGTCTGAATTAGGTTCATGTCTGCCAGCCCAAGTCAGAAAAGGAAGACCATGGGAATAAGGGCAGGAGAGAGAGAGAGCGATGAGAGAGAGAGGCTTTTTTTTTTCTTTCTTTCTTTATTTTTTTGAGTACAGCCCTCTTTGGAAGGTGCAAGGCTGTCTAGAAATGGAGAGAATCTAATTGTCCTTTTATTTTGATTGAATGGGGAAATTTTATACAAAAGATACATTCCAACTTTAGTAAACATAATAAATAAAGAAATTTTAAATTTTGCAGTTTGGGATAAGGGGAAAATGATTTTATTAAATTAGTCCAACATCATCATCAAATATAAACTCAAATTTTGATTTTTGAACTCTTTGAAATGGCCCATACTAATCATTAAAGCCACATTCTTTTCCAAATAGGGCTTCCTAGTGAGCATGTGCTGTTAAAAGAATCGATATAAAAAAAAAAATTAATTTAAATATATCGTTCTGAATTAAAAATAAAGTGAGAAGGAAAAATGGAAAATTCACATATTGATTTGATATGGGTCATAATAAGAGGCATTGCACTTTATAATAATGTGTCCATTAAAAAATTAATATATACATCCAGATTAGATCAAAACCCTAAAATTTATTCTCTTCATCACTTGATCTAATGCTCTATTGGGCAAGACATAGGGGTACATTTGGAAAAGCGTTCAAAGTTTCATTTCTAGAAGACTGAGCCTGAGACAACCCTAAACTAAATAAAGATCTACTCTCTAATCTAAAACCCTAAATTTAGACAAATCTTATGAATAACCTTTTTTTTTTTTGTCAAAATTTTATTTTATTTTATTTTTCAAATTTAACATGGCCTTTAAGATAAATAAATGTATAATGGCCTATGCTTAAGGTAATTTTTTTTTTCTATTAATGTAACTAAACCTTATTACTAATCATCTTCTTCTTCTCCATCAATTCAACTATTATATGGGTTTTTTTTTTTCCTTTAGATTGAACTGTAATATGGGCTTTTAATCCTTCTAAATGTCTCACTTTTCATTGTAAAAATGATTAAATCAGATTTGATCGTCAAACTGAGCATAATTCAAATGGTTAAAGTTTATACCTCTTTTTAAAAGATCATGAATTCAAAACGCTAACTTCCATATGTATTTGATCTCTGTTTTTGTACACGTAATTGCTTGCTAGCTTAAAAAACTCAAAATAGAATCCAATGTTGGATTGAAATCTTGTGTGTGTGTGTGAGAGAGAGAGAGAGAGAGAGAGATTAGCTAGGCGGAGAGGACTTCCCATGCAACATCTCACTGTACTAGAGGATCTAAACTTACAAGTTACACTTGATGTGAAGGTTTAAAGGAAGTCAAATAAGCAACGGCAAAATATAGGATTATCGAAAGTGCCAATTTTCTTGCCATTGCTGAATTTCTTCAAATTACCACACAAACTTGAAAAGAAATCGACAAACAAACAAGCCTTAACAGTACAAATACGTTATTCAGACCAACAAAGCAGAGAAGGGAAGAGCAAAAGAACTCGTTTATTGGTTGTACGTGGAAAAGAAGGGCGGGGGATTTGGTGAAGTAGTGGTTTAATTTTCAGAGCCTTGATAATTCCTTGGGATGATGTATCACAATGTGGTTGTAGGCATCTAAGGTCAGAAAATCATCTAAAGTTGGAGCTGTGCATTGCCTTGTGAATATTTTGGCAGCCTCTTTGTACATTCCCCTTGTGAATTTCTCTTTCCCAACTTCTCTTTCAATCCTATTCATCTCTTCTTCCACCACTCTCCCAAACAGTTCCTTGTTCGCTCTCACACCAACCCCATCTCCATCCAATTCCACTCCATATTTCAGCCATTGCCAGTTTTGAACCCTGCTGATCTCTGCTGTGGCTGCATCTTCCATGAGGTTGTAGAGAGGCACAGAGCCAGTCCCCGTCAGCCATGCTGCTAAATACTGAATTCCGACTCGGGTGTTCAACCGGAGCCCTTCCATTGTGCGGACACCCCTCGGCCGCTGTAAGAGGTCTTCTTCGGTCAGATTTGCAGCATCTTCTCGTCTCATGGATCGAATCTGATTGGGGGCATTTCCCATGTTGTTAGTGAAGACTTCCATGCAGGCTGTGATTAGTCCTGGGTGTGCTGCCCATGTTCCATCATGTCCTGCTTTTACCTCTCTCAGTTTGTCCTTCCTCACTAGCTCAAGTGCTACCTCGTTTGCCTTCGGATCGTCTCTGATTGGAATTTGAGCAGCCTGTAAAATGTTACTGTCAAAACTCTAGACGTAAAATATCGGTTTTCTAAGAGCTAGAATTTGAATAGGATGCAATAATGTTGTGCATTATACAATACCATGCCTCCCATGGCATGCACACCGCGCCTGTGACAAGTTCTGATAAGAAGATCAGAATAACTTCTCATGAAGTGTTGGGCCATGCCAACTTGAATCCTGTCGGGTAACAGGCGATCCGGGTGAGCCTGAAAGGTCTTCACATAGCTGAATATGTAATCCCATCTACCACAGTTCAATCCCGCAGAGTGATCCCTCAGCTCATAGAGTATTTCATCCATTTGAAACACCGCTGGAAGTGTTTCAATTAGCACAGTGGCTCTGATGCTACCCCTCTCTATCCCCGCCATCTTCTCTGCCCTCTCAAATACACTGTTCCATATCTTAGCTTCCCTGCAGATGACATATCAGATAGAGCTTGTAATGTTGTTACACTACAAGAATTTCAAGATAGGTTGACGAAGGAATTGCCGACACAAGTAATATCCGTCGGCATTAACAGTAGATATACTGATGGATGTTTGATTTCGTTGGCAAGAGACTGTCCCGACAGTAGTACGGTGACGAGACTGACAATTTTCTTCCATCGGCATATTATTTTGCAGACGAATGTGAAGCTCTTGCCGACGACATATGTCGTCAGAAAAAACTGGATTTCTGGTAGTGTTAGAACGTGGTCATCCGAACCTATTATGACCCAAGTAGAAAGGCTCTTGATGCGACTTTTTAAGAAATTTTCTTGGAAGTCTGATGACAAGATCGAGCCAATAGGATCTTCAATTAGCGCCATAAGGATTTTTTTTCCCCCGTTTCAAAAGTTGTAGACGCAATTGTGAAACTCTCTTCTTTTGAACTTATATTCTCGAAAATATTCTCCTCTTAACATTGGTACTTTTTTCAAGGGTGTTCATTCTTTACATATTGCTATCTATCTAGCCTATTTTCGTAACAAATTATCATCACCTAAAGGAGATTCTCATTGAAAAGAGAGCTCAATATTTCTCAAACAACACGCCCAATTGAATACAAAAGAAAATTTGGATGTTTAAAATGATGTTTTTTTTTACCTGGAGTGCTCCATTTTGGGGAGGTAGAAGAAAGGGCCAGAGCCTTGACCTTGAGAGCGCCGAAAATTGGCATGGTTGTGGTAAAAGTAAAGCCCAAAGTCCACAAGACAGCCGGTGGCAGGCTCGCCGTCGACGAAGATGTGAGCCTCCGGCAAGTGCCAACCTCGAGGGCGAACAAAGAGCTTGGCTGTCTGATTGTTCAGCTTGTAAACCCTGTTCCTAGCTCTGTCATGAAAGCTTATGGTCCCATCCACTGCATCCTTCAGATTAATTTGCCCTCTCATCAGATTCTCCCAGTTCGGTGACAATGCATCTTCAAAATCCGCCTGTTTTTATTGTACTCCAACTGGTTAAGAACTTAGTATGTTTTTGTCTATAAAACTACATTGGTAACAATTGGATGCAGATTCAAAAATCTAATATAGATTCAAAATAGTTTCATAGTTCTCTTTCATATAACCAACTATGTAAGACTACCAGTCACATGATGGTGGTGGCACTTCCCAAGGAATACAACCAAATTATTGAGCAAAGAAAAGAAGAGAGAACTAATAACGGACCATGAAAACTTTAGCTCCAGAATTGAGTGCGTTGATGATCATCTTCCGCTCCACAGGTCCGGTGATCTCCACCCTCCGATCAGCAACGGCCGGCGGGACTGGTGCACAACTCCACTCCAATTCCCTTATATACTTAGTCGCCGGATCAAAACGCGGCAACGCGCCTTCATTATACCTCCTCTTGGCCTCTCTGCGACATTCCATCGAATACTTGATATGGTTTCTGAAAGTCCTCTGCAAATCAGCCACAAACGCCAACGCCTCCTTGTTGAGAATCTTGGCAAATTCTTCATCGTAACGCCCCCGAACGTCCACTCCCTCTGGAACTTCGTAGCCTCTGCTGCTACTCTTCTTCGTTGCTGCCGTTTCAGAATACATTTCGAGCGACCCCAGCCTCTTCTTTTTTTTTTTCCTGAATTAGAAGCTCTTCGGTGCATTTGTAAAGCTAATTAAGGTGGTGTATAAATAAGCAGCACAATTCAGTGGCTACTTTTGGGTAGGATAGGAACGTTGAGGATTATCGTTATGGAGGCTCATACCGTATGCCAATGAAAGCCAATCCCGTACGACGCAAGAAAGATAATAATCCAAACGAGCACCTATGGAATTTCGTGCCAACGTTGAGAACTGCAATAGAGTGGATGAAGATGATTCATATGGTGGGCCATGGCATCTCCACGTGTCAGGGCATTTTCGTTATTTGACTAAAACAAAAGGAAAAAAAAATTAGAAAATGTGAGAAAACTGCACGTGTGGTGGAGTTGTCGTGTGTGTGTTTTATGTTTTAGGCATCCCCACCTACAAAACGCAAGGGGGTTGTTTTATTTTTTATTTTTTAAAAAAAAGAAATAAAAGCCGCCACGGGAGATTCAGGGACCAGAATTGGAAGTTCCAATCGCCACCTACAAAACCCACCAAAAGTGGAAGGCTCAGAATAGTAGAATCCAAAGAGCAAGATGAAGGGGGGCTGTATATATACAAACGAATATCAGAAAATTTTCAGATCAAAGACTCTTTCCATTCATTTTGGCGAAGGATCAGAATCAGACACAGTTTTTTAAATTAAAACAATAATCATTCAGCTCGCAGCTACACAAGACATTTCCAACACGAAAATTCAAGAAACAAACTTCAGCCTTATTCTATCTTTTTGCAGTGCGGCAGGCTGCAAATAAAAATGCATCTGAAGAAGCCGAGAAAGAATGAGGGCGTAGAGGTACAATTGCTGAGCTGCCCAGTTTCTGAGGTACAAAACTACATACATTTTCATGGCTCTTTCTTTCTTACAACTTATTAGAACCATGAGAAAGAGCATGTTTTGCAAGCTCCCTCCTCAGAATCTTACCTGCAGGCGATTTCGGGATCGCGTTGATAAAAGACACTCGTCGAATTTTCTTGTATGGTGCAACCTGCAAGAT
The DNA here is from genome assembly GCA_026257165.2 of Telfairia occidentalis. Taxonomy (NCBI): domain Eukaryota; kingdom Viridiplantae; phylum Streptophyta; class Magnoliopsida; order Cucurbitales; family Cucurbitaceae; genus Telfairia; species Telfairia occidentalis. The sequence continues at coordinate 4,458,355 of JAOANK020000018.1, read as the reverse complement.
GGAAAACAGTCCAGTTTGAATGTAAGAATACTAGGGAGATAACAGACCAGCCATGACTAGCTGGTCTGTAATGTGCAATGTCCATTTCAAGTTTCTTTGGAGAGATGAAGCACATGCCTGTTTTGCAATGAAATCAATGACTTGGGCCTCAGTGATATTGCTTCCAGGCTTTCTAACAACATAAGCCATAGGAATCTCCCCTACTTCTTCATCAGGATAGCTGCTCAACAGAAGTAAAAATATCATCAGGAAAACTTCCCTCCACGCATGAGATTCAAGAGTCTACTAAACAGCAGAAAACCGAAAGATGCATACGGTATCACGGCAGCGTCAACGATCTCAGGATTGGATTGTAGCAAATGTTCCAATTCAGCAGGTGGAACCTGGAATTGGTTCCAAACACAAAAAGGATTTCCATTTACTAAAGAGGTACTAAGGCAACAATGACAATCGACAATTGTAATCGATCAAAGACTCGAAACTTCTGCAATCGCTCAAAGTGAATAAGTCACCTGATAAGCCTTGTACTTGATAAGTTCTTTTAGTCTATCAACAACGTAGAGAAATCCATCAGAATCAAAATAGCAAAGATCACCAGTCTTTAGCCATCCCTCCGAATGCAAGGTTTCGGCAGTAGCCTTGTCATCTCCAACATAACCTACATCAAGCTCCATTTAATGATCTGTTCATTAGACAAGAAGCCAGTCTAATGGCTTTAAGCCATGCAGCCTATTCTCAAACAATTAAATCATCTATCGAAAACAATGTCAGCGTCTGGCATAGCGTGTTCTTAATTGCCTCCGTATCACAAGAAGGCAGATAAAGTAGGACTAAGACCTGAGGTTACCAATCTAGTATACATATAAAGTAACATATAACATGCCTTCCATGCTGCTTCATTAGCAGTTCGGCATTGTCCAAGTTGAGCAATTAAGACGCGAGTGATACAGACGAAAATATATTAAAAGGTTCATTTGGATCCAGTCAAAATTCAACAGGAAGTAAAATGGGACTTCCAAGTTTAGATGAATGCAATGTCATTTTCTCCTACATTTCATATTGTCAGATTAAAACCCGAGCCCGGGCACATTGTGTGTTTCGAAGTATTAAATATGATGAGTTAGAAGAAAACATGAACAGAACATTGCTAACCAACCATTCGTGATTACAGGACCTCGCAGCCAAAGCTCTCCTTCGAGGCCAGGAGGTAAGGCCTCTCCAGATGCAGGATCCACTATCTTGGCTTCCATATTTTCAGCTAGGCGACCTACTGAACTTGTATTACTGCTTTCCTCAGGCCCCAGAGCCCTTGCTGCCACTGCTGTACTCTCTGTTAAGCCATATCCCTAGTCAAGAAAACAAAACCATGCATCATTCTTTGTTCTTCTTGTTATCATTTTGGATGTTTAAACAATGTTAATCATTTTCTAAACTATCATATCAAACTTAGTAATAATCTTATTCAATACACAATACAAATTTAAGGAAATTGCAAAAATAAACACTAAACTACAAGGATTGTACTCGTGCCTTCAAGTTATCCCTCAAGTTAGACAATCAATGCAATTAAACCCTATTATTGTAAATTCATTAATGACTAGACTTTCATGAGTTTGAAATTCAAAGTCCATTTTTGCCAAAATTTAAGTTTTTTTTAGTTCAAAGGTGGGAGTGGGAATTCGGACGTATGCCTTAACCAGCATATAGATGGGAAAGTTTAGGTTTAAATTTTTTAAATAATACAAAAAGAAAAAACAGATTAGGATTTGGCCGTAGATAGGATGGAGGAATGTTCATCAGATACACATGATTGGAGGAAGAAACAAGGTCTAAAGTAAACGAATCTTTGAGGAAACAGGAAAAGTGTTTCTTTGCTAACCTGTAGAATTTCTACGTTGGGCAACTTCTCGTGGAATTTCTCGATGACTTCTTTCCCAAGAGGAGCACCGCCGCATCCCAAACTTTGAAGAGAACTGAGGTCGTACTTTGCCACCAGTTCCGCCTTCGCCATCGCCACCACCAGCGGCGGAGAAACCGGGATGTACGTAACCCTATACTTCTCCACTGCTTTCAACATTCCTTCGAATTCGAATCTTCCCATCAGAACCGAGGTTTCGCCTCGCGAAATCGATCGAATCAACATGACGAGCCCGAAAACATGGAACAGAGGTAACAGAAACAGAGAGACCGGATGTGGCTCCGTCCCTCTAGGGTTGACCATCAGCTGTAGACCGCTGGTCCCAGAGTTCACCACAATGAGGTTCCGGTGAGTCAGTAAAACGCCTTTCACTCGCCCGGTAGTGCCTGATGAGTAGAGAATCGCCGCCGAGTCTGATTGATTGATTTTGAAATCGGCAATGACAGCATCTCTTCCATCAGATCGATTGCTTTCAGTCAACATAGAGAGAAACTCAGGCGAATCGATCAGAATCTTCCCAAGCTTCCGCGGGAGCTTGGGCGCCGTCGAGGACGTAGCGAAAGCAACGACCGGTTTGCTAAGTCGAACCTGGTGAGCGATCTCCGAGTTAGAACTAGTTGGATTGGCCGGAGAGAGAATAACACCGAGAGATAACAGAGCGAAGTACAACACAGGGACTTGCAGAGAAGTAGGTGCAAGAATGAAAGCCACTTGACCATGGGAGAGGGATGTAAGAGCTTTAAGATTAGAGGAGAGGATTCGAATTTGACGGAGGAAAAGAGCGTAAGAGAGATGGAGGCCGGAGCCGGAGTCGACGAGAATGGTAGTGTTTGAAGGCGGAGGGGATGATTGAAGGAGAGAAAGGACGTGTCCAGTAATGGAAAGAGGCTGAGAAATAGGTGGAAGTGAGACTGGTGGTCGGAGGCTGTGGAAAATCTTGGTTTCAGAACAGAAACCGCTCCGGCCATCAACAAATTGGGCGGCGTTGAAGTTTGGGTTCCGATCCGCCATGGAAGTGGACTCGAAATAATGCGTGGCCGATCTCAGAAAACAAATACACGTGCAGCTTATTTTCTTTTAACCTTGAATACTTGTGTTTATTATTAATATTATATAAGCCCACTGGAGCTCGAATCCGCCATTAACGGACCTCAAAAGCTTAATGTATATTTTTTAATTCAGCTATTAGAATATATATTAAAAAACTTAATGTAATAATTCACTAAAACTCCGCTATAAACAGAATAATAAACTAAAATAAAATCACTAAAGATTCTCAAACTTTCAACGCCAGCTTATATTTATGACTCCACTTTAAGGGCTTCCAAATTTGAAGGCTATTACCGAACTTACAACATTGAAAATCACATCTTTTTTGGATTAAAAGTTACTCCAACCAACAATTTTGACTTTTAACTCATCGATACACCGACCCAGTAGTTTCGCTTCCCTTCAAATAGTAACAAATTTGATTTTGGCATCCGAGTTATTGAAATCATACAAGGGTCAAACTTAGATATGGTCAGTACGTTGAACTCAACTTTCAATCTTTCACGTGCACATTCAACCCCGTAAAACTAAAAATCAGTAAAAATCCCAACACTAAATTCAACAAACTTCCTTTGGGACTCCAAAATTTGAAGAGCAGTGTTCTTTTCTGGAGACAAAAATAAAAGGATCATTTCCACTTCGATGAACAGTTTAACACAATTTTAAAAATGGAAAAAAAAAAAAAAAAGGTTCTTCATCCGCTTCCATCACTGCTTAACACCATCCTCCTCGTCAAATGAATTTTTAAAATTCAGAACACAACAGAAAAACGACAACCCACCGAAAGTGGGAGCCTCAGAGCAACAGAATTCAAAGAGTCTGTGAAAGTTGTTTAAGTTCTTTAAATCAACACAATAATTATTCATCTCGGAGCTACATAAGATATTTCCAACAAGAAGATGCGAAGTAGAAACTACCGCCTTATGTTATCTTTTTGCAGTTCGACAAGCTCCCTCCTAAGAATCTTCCCTGCCGGCGATTTAGGAATTGCATTGATAAAAGACACTCGACGAATTCTCTTGTACGGTGCAACCTGCAAGATGGAAAAGAGTCCGATTTAAATGTAAAAAGATTTGGAAAATTGCAGACAAGACACGATCAGGAGGACTTTAATCTACAATGTCCATTCCAAGTTCCTTGAGGGATGGAGAAGCATGCCTGTTTTGCAATGAAATCAACGACTTGGGCTTCAGTGATATTGCTTCCAGGCTTTCTAACCACATAAGCCATAGGAATCTCTCCTGCTTCTTCGTCAGGATAGCTGCTCAACAGGAGTAAAATATGGTTGCAGTGAGTGCAAAGAACTGATCATTGACAAAAAATTTGAACCGACCAGTAAATAAAAGAGAACGGCAGATGCATACGGTATCACAGCAGCATCAACGATCTCGGGGTTGGATTGAAGCAAATGTTCCAATTCAGCAGGTGGGACCTGGAATTTGTTCCAAACAAAAAGGATTTCCAATTACTAAAGAGGTACTAAGGCAGCAATGACTGACGATTTTTGTGGTTGTATCTTGTCAAAAACTCAAGACTTCTTTGAAGATTCTGGAGTAAAGGAGTCACCTGATAAGCCTTGTACTTGATCAATTCTTTTAATCTATCGACAATGTAGAGGAATCCATCAGAATCAAAATAACAAAGATCGCCAGTCTTTAGCCATCCCTCCGGATGCAAGGTTTCAGCAGTTGCCCTGTCATCTCCAACATAACCTGCATCAAACACCACTTGGTATCTTCATCAGACAATAACCAGTCTAAATCCCTTTATAGTTATAGTTAGACAGCCTATTCTCTACTGAAAAGAGATATGGACCTAGAGAGCATCTATTATTCTAGTCCAATCCAAACATAGTCCAACAGATAAGACATCGACTACCATCACAAACGTTGAAGATTTGCCACAATTGTTAACTGAACAAAGAAAAAAAAACATATGATATGCCTTCGCCACTGCAGTTCAACTCAGCTTTTACGAGGTGGGTGATGTTGTTCTATTATTTATTATTATCAATATCTGAATCTTATTATTAATACATAATATAAGATATATTATATTATAGAACACGATGGAGTAGAAGATAATATTGCAGACCTTTCATGATTCCTGGACCTCGCAGCCAAAGCTCTCCTTTGTGGTCAGGAGGTAAGGCCTCTCCAGTTGCAGGATCCACTATCTTGGCTTCCACGCTTCCAGATAGGCGACCTACAGAACTTCTATTACTGCATTCTTCAGGCCCCACCGTCCTTGCTGCACCTGCTGAACTCTCCGTCAAGCCATATGCCTAGTCAACCAAACAAAACTATGCATCACCCTTTGTTCTACTTGTTATATTTTAGATGTTTAAATAGGTTTAAATCCTTCTTTACTTGGATTTTTATGCTTTTGAGTTTCTATGTAACCTATTTAGTACTTCATATTTAATAGTTCGTATGTATATGCAGTATAAAAAATTCAAGATAAATTTGCAAAAAAATCATTCCTAAATTATAGGGGTCATTACAATTACGTACTTGAACTCAACATGCGGGGATGAAAGTTGGTAATTGTTTCAATTGAAGTTCAAGAGTTTTTGAATATTAATGTTAGTGATCAGTACATGTAAGCGGGAAAGTATAGATCTAAACTTTTTAATAATTTTGTAAGCAGTAAAAAAATAAATAATAGATTCGGATTTGGAATTTGATAGGATGGAATGTTCATCGCATTCATATGATTGGAGGAAGAAACGAACATTATACGAATCATTGAAATGGGAAAATGTCTCTTGCTAACCTGCACAATCTCAACGTTAGGGAACTTCTCATGGAATTTCTCGATGACTTCCTTCCCCAGCGGAGCGCCGCCGCAACCCAAACTTTGAAGAGAACTGAGGTCGTACTTCGCCACCAGCTCCGACTTGGCCATCGCCACCACCAGCGGCGGAGAAACCGGGATGTATGTGACCCTATACTTCTCCACTGCTCTTAACATGCCCTCGAAATCGAATCTTTGCATCAGAACCATGGTATCGCCTCGTGAAATCGATCGAATCATTACGTAGAACCCAAAAACATGGAACAGAGGTACCGTACACAGAGAGACGGGATGTGGCTCCAGCTCCCCTCCATTGTCCACCATCTGGAAATTCTGAGCCCCGCAGATCGCCGCAATGAGGTTCCGGTGAGACAGTAAGACGCCTTTCACTCGCCCAGTAGTCCCTGACGAGTACAGAACCGTCGCCGAGTCGGTTTGGTTGATTTTGACGTCGGCGAAACCATCATCCCCTCCATCGGACTGACTGCTTTCATTCATCATAGACAGAAACTCAGGTGAATCAATCAGAACGGTACCGAGTTGAAGCCTGGGGAGTTTGGACGCCGTTGAGGATGTAGCGAAGGCAATGACCGGTTTACTGAGTCGGACCTGGTGAGCAATATCCGATTCGGAACCGATTGGATTAGCCGGAGAGACAAGAACACCGAGAGACAACAGAGCGAAGTACAACACAGGGACTTGTAGAGAAGTCGGTGAAAGAATAAAAGCCACTTGACCATTCTTAAGAGCTTTAAGATTAGAGGCGAGGTTTCGGATTTGACGGAGGAAAAGAGCGTAGGAGACATGCACGCCGGAGTTCGAGTCCACAAAAGCAGTAGCGTTTTCCAGGGGAGGGGACGATCGGAGAATAGAAATGGCGTATCCGGCAACGGAGAGAGACTGAGATAGCGGCGGAAGTAGGAGCGGCGGTCGGAGGCTATGGAAAATCTTGGTTTGGGGACAGAAACCACTTCGGGGATCAATAAAATGGGCGACGGCGTTGAGGTCTGGATCCCGATCCGCCATGGAAATGGGCTCGGAAGAGTAATAACGTGTGGCCGAACGCAGTCCAAGCAAAATTATACTGGAGGTAATGGTTCTCAAATACGAATTTGTAACATTAGAAAACTCACTTTTCTTAGTCTAGATGCTAAAGCTCCCTTCCTTTCTCTAAATAAGGATAAGGGCCTTGGACTTTTAGGGCCCATTTGGTAACGTTCCTGTTTCTCGTTTCTTATTTTTTGTTTATTGTTTCCTGTTTACTGTTTCTTGTTTTTTTAGAACTAGAAACAGAAACATGTTTGGTAATTCTTTCTATTTCTTGTTTCTTTAAAAAAAGAATTAGAAACACAAATGTGTTTGATAACTGTTTCTTGTTTCTTATTTTTTATTTGAAGTAAAATTAGTACATATAATATAATAAAATGT
>JAOANK020000018.1:4420787-4434031 GCA_026257165.2 Telfairia occidentalis | reverse complement strand
TAAGAGAACAACCACTTTGTGTGTGTATTTATTGGCACATTAAATACCCTTCTCAGAGTAAACGTAAAACAGGGCCCACAAATCTGCATGTCCCAAAACAGAGGGCAGAGTCATTAGTATCATGTCTATGGGGAACTTGGAAGGCATGATGGATTTTACCCTGCATTTTGGGGATCTTTTTGCTCTTTTTCGGAAAAAAAAATATCTATAAAAGTAAATTTAATTTTAAATTTAAGACGAGATAATTTTAAATAAGTCGTCTTTTGAGAGAGTTGAAAAGCCAAATCATTTATAAAATATTCTCAATTTTGATATGTGACACTGCCTTAACCTCAACCAAATGAGGATGTGACAAATCAAAATGTAAATTTTAAAAGTTCAAAAAGTATAAAATTTGAAAACTAAAATCATATTTAAACCTATTTAAAATTTGCCCCTTTTTATTATTTTCTTAAAGAGGTCTAAGGATATGATATGATATGATATGACATTGTTGTCCAAACAAGCCAGGGAGCCAAACAGGGAGTATGGGTTTTTGCTAATTTCATATGAAGACAGTCTGTCAATTTTGGGAGGAGCAATGGCTGGTTCCAAGAAGGGCAACCCCATCATTTCATCCCTATATTTATTATATTTAAATTTTAATATAATTTAATATTGGATTGGAAGTATCCAAACAAGTTGCTTAATTAAGTTTTGATTTTTTTAGATGCTCTGCAAAAAGAAAAAGAATGTTTCTTCACCTTATTTTGAATATTTAAGATCAAGACTATCATCTTGATTTTTTTTTCTTGAGTTCAATAACATGTAGAGTAAGGATTCGAACACATGACCTATATGCTTTTAACCAGATGAATTATGTTCGATTTGACTTCATTACCTCTCATCTATTGGTATTCTTGACTAATTCTTAATGTAACCGACTTAGCTTCATTAAAAGTAAATAGTAGTCTTAGAAACTTTTTTTTTTTAAGTTCCACAAAAGTCTTAAAACTTTTTAAATATTGAAAGTGTTAACATTTTAAAAATGGTAAGTTAGGAAGTAAGAGAACATAGAGGATACAAAATTAAAAAATTATTAAAGAAAAAATAATGGAGAAATCATATTTATTATGGAGAATAGAATTTAATGACTAATGGTACATTTCACTGATTTTCTACAATTCCATGCATCTAGGAAAATGCAAATGTATAACAAACATGAAATTGATGTAAATCATAGTTTAACCCCCCAAAAAAAGTACAACAATAATTTTATCCTTCCCTTTCTCTTTTTCAATCAAATTTCAAAAAATTAAAAAGAAAAACACAAGAATATAAAACTAAAACGAATAAGAACATAAAAGCACTTTTAAGTTTTAAGTTAACGCATTTAACTTTATGGATTTCACACCGTAGGTTTTGAATTCTTGATGATCTGTGTTGCTGAAGCCTGAATGAAATTGAGTTGAGTTTTCAGCCAAGAAGAAAAATGGGGGAAGACAAACCAATCAGAATCAATAGCTATAAATAGGAAGAAAGCAAGAAGGAACAAGAAATACAGTCATACATAACATAATAAAGAATAAGATTAGATCCCAAACTCTGAAAATGCTGATGAGAGTATAATAATGGTGGCCTGGTGGATTCCATTCACAGCCATACCCTCCTTTTGCTCAAAGCCCCAGCTCAGAAAGAGCGAGACTTTTCCACCCCAACACCCATTTCCATCGTTTTCTAGAGAGAGAGAGAGAGGGATAGAGAGAGAGCCATGTGCTCAAACTAAATGTGTCTACTTCCAGTGCCCCACTGTTGCTTTATACCTCACTGCTTTGTGATTTTTTCGAATGACAATCCAGAGAAGGACAGTGAGCACATACTCTCAGTCTCAGCTGGGTTTTGGTTCAGTTATGACTCGATTGGATCGTCGTCTCTTGTTTTTCTAACATATTCCTTGGTGGGTTTTAGTTCTCTTCCTCGAAATCCTTTACGATTTCCTGCTTTTGCTTCATTGATAATTTCTACTCTGTTTCTGTTTCATTTACTGGGCTGTTACAGTGAAGCATTGAGAAACTGGCCCTTTCCCAATTCTCTATTTTCTTCTTCCTCTTCTTCTTCTTCTCCTGTCTAGTCACAAACATTGGGTTTTCACTGTTTTGATGTTTCTGAAACAGAGGCTGTGCTTGAAGAAGTAGGCAAGAATCAAGATCATCGTTTGAAGAATCTTTCATGGGGAAATATGAGTTGCTATTACTCCTCAGCTTTGCTTGGACTTTTTTATTTGCTGGAGCTTACCAATTACAATCCTCTCAAGCCCAAGTGCTTCTCCAGCTGAGGAAGCATTTGGAGTACCCAAAGCAATTGGACTCATGGACTGATCACAGAGTTGATTTTTGCACACTATCTTTTCTTCCTCAAGTTAACGTTACATGCCAGGACAGTGTGGTCACTGAGCTTAGAATTGAGGGTGATACGCAAGGCAAATTTGATAAGTTCATTGGTTTTCCAATACCAAATCGAACTTTATCAGAGAGCTTCTCTCTCGATTCCTTCATCACCACTTTGACTAGACTAAACAACTTGAGAGTTCTTAGCCTTGTGTCTTTGGGCATCTGGGGTCCACTTCCGGACAAAATCCATCGTTTATCTTCACTTGAATATCTGGATTTGAGCTCTAATTATCTTTTTGGTTCAATCCCTCCTAAGATTTCTACCTTAGTGAAGCTTCAAACTCTCAAACTAGATGACAACTTCTTCAATGATACTATGCCTGACTGGTTTGATTCATTGTCTAGTCTGACAGTGCTGAGCTTGAAAAACAACAAGATCGTGGATTCATTTCCATCTTCAATCCTGAGCATCAGTACCCTTACTGAGCTTGTCATGTCTGGCAATGACATATCTGGTAAATTACCAGATCTAAGTCGCTTACATGGCCTAAGTGTGCTGGACTTGAGCTGGAACAAAATAGATTCACCACTGCCTCCACTACCAAAGGCATTGATCATGGTTTTACTCCGAAAAAACTCCTTCTGGGGCGAGATTCCGCAGCAATATGGCCAACTAAGTCAGCTCCAACAGCTTGATTTATCATTAAATGCCTTGACTGGGACACCTCCTTCTACAATCTTCTCCTTGTCCAATATCCGCCACTTAAATCTTTCCTCAAATAAGTTATCTGGGTCGCTACCGATCCATCTTAGGTGTGGCAACATGCTTCAGTTTGTTGATATATCTAACAATATGCTCACAGGAGGATTGCCTTCCTGCTTGGGCATTGAATCTGATAAACAAACTCTTAAGGTAGATGGGAATTGCTTATCTGTTAATGTAGGGAAACAACATGCAAAATCATATTGTGATACAGACCATATGCACCAGCATCAGGAGCAGTCTAAAGGAAAAAATGCAGGAGTTGTAATGGGTTTACTTCTAGGTATCTTGCTATCGGTGCTTCTAGTTTCTATTGGGCTCGTTTTATGCAGAAGATGTTGGCCTAGAGGAATATCAGAACAACATTTATTGCAAAAATCAGTTCAGGATAGTTCAGCAGCAGGGTTCTCATCCGAACTTCTGACGAGTGCAAGTAAGTTCAGCAAAATTGTCATTCATGGTTATTCATTTAGTCTACTATGAAATATGGAGGTTTGGTTAAAAGATGTTGAGCTTTACCATTTGAAAGTTTCCTTTTCGCAGGGTTTGTTCCTCAAGCTGCAAAGCTAGGAATTCAAGGTCTTCCATTGTGTAGGAGTTTTTCGTTGGAGGAGATAAAAGAAGCTACAAGCAATTTTCATGACTCAACTATCATTGGCGATGGTTCATATGGGAAGGTAACATTCAAATTGTTATGTTTAGTTTTGTCGCATTGATGGTTCACCTTTAATGAATATGACTGAAGTTCAACCATCTGCAAACGGCTCTTCTGCCAAATAAGCTGAGGAAGTGAAAATAAGATGAGTACTTAAAATTCAGAAGCAAAGCCATTCATTGGGAGTAGGAACTAGCTTTTTATAAGAATTTATATAACACTGTCTGACTATGTTCAAATAGAAAGTTTCTTCCATTTGAAAATTAGAGGTGAAATTTCGCCAAACAGGAAATGCACACGATTGACGATGGTTAAAAACCATAGTTGTATTTCTTTGGAATTCTAGGTGTAGTTTTTCTTTTCCAATAGATTTCCATCTTTCTGCACATGCATGTGTATTTCAGTTATTCTGAATCTTTTCTCAAATGACTAAGCAATATTTCATCCACTTGAAATAGCTCTTCATCAGTTGAACTATATCATGCCTTTTTTATATGGTTTGCAGCTTTACAGAGGGAGACTGGAGAATGGGACTCAAGTTGCCATAAGGTCCTTGCTTGTATCAAAGAAATTTTCAATTAGAAATCTTAAACTTAGGTTGGATATGCTTGGAAAGCTTAGGCACCCAAATTTGGTATGCCTTTTGGGACACTGCATTGATGGAGAAGGACAAGACTTTCATGAGATCAAGGTCTTCTTGGTATCCGAATACGTTCCAAATGGGAGTTTTCGTACACATCTCTCTGGTAATTTAGAAACATCTCTCAGATTGAGATTCTTTAAATATATTCACACCAACCTTTCCCTACTCGAGAGAAGTATTTCTCTTTTGTTTGACAAATTATTGAACTTGTAGAGAAGGTTTTGAACTGGTCTGAAAGATTAGCAATTCTAATCAGTGTTGCCAAGGCTGTACACTACCTGCATACTGGAGTTATCCCAGGTTTCTTCGACAACCGACTGAAGATCAACAATATCTTGATTGATGAGCATAATGTGGCAAAGTTAAGTGATTATGGATTGTCCATTATCTCAGAAGAACCAGCCAAATCATTGGTAGGTAGGACTTGATTATGACTGCGGTTAGATCATTGGTAAATGCTCTGATTATGACTCGCATTTTCTGTTTTTGTAGGCAAAAGGAGAAGGCCCACAAGCTTGGTAAGAATATTTTGCAATCATTTAGGTTCTTTTTCCAAGAAAATAAACTATTTCTCACTTGGGTATCTATCCTCAGGCAAATGATGAATTTGAAGGATGATGTATATAGCTTTGGATTTATACTATTAGAAGCACTTATAGCACCTTCTGTGTCTGCTAGAAAAGACCCCTCCATCCTAAAGGAAATGGTAGGCCATGAAATTTCTGATTATTACTCTATTTGCACTGTACATAGCATTTGGTTGTCAAGGTGCATGAGAGAATCAAAACTAATCAAATGGTATTGCATGGAGCTTAAGCTACAGGGGGAAAAAAAGGAACAAAAGCTCTCATTCTCTTTCATTTCTTCCAACTGTTTAGTTCAAGATGTCCTAAATGGTTTTCCATACATACAGATGAGTTTATACAGCCAGGATGCACGGAGGCGAATCATCGATCCAACCATCCTAGCTACTTGCTCTCAAGAGTCTCTATCAACGATTATTTCCCTAATGAACAAGTGTATTTCTCCTGAAATGAGTCGCCCATCCATGGAGGATGTTCTTTGGAACCTACAATATGCAAATCAAGTCCAAGATGCCAGGGATGGTGATCAAAGATACAGTTCTGCATCACAACAATGAGTTTTTTTTTTCTTCCCCAAGTTGCTTCTTGAAATCAGGCTTTCTTCTGAAAGCAAGAGATTCTCAGAAAGCACATGCTGAAGAACTTTGTCTCAACACTTTTACGTACTCTTCATCCTTGGAAACTCAAATAATTTCTCTCTTAGAGCTTCAATAAGAATACATGCAGATTGAGATTTTGAACATGTCATCTCTTGACATTGATGTGAAAGTGTAAATCCACTCAACTCAAGTATAAGAGCACCTTTCTTTAAGCCTCTTATTTCTTCCCAAAGACCTCTCGGTCTAATATAAGAGTGTCTGGAAGGGTCAAATTGAACTCGAGTTCGTGATTCTGTGTTGCCTTGACAATGAAAGAGGGTCTTAAGTCCAACAATGTTTGTACCTTCGATATAAAAAAATATGCTGTAGCCATTCATTCACAACACATGTTTGTACGCATGATTTTTTTTTTTATGAAATGTTATAAAAAGGGAAGATCCTATGTTTGTAGGCATGAAACATCTTTAATTTCATAATTTTCCATATAGACATTTCTTACAGATCTGCTCGACATAACATTTAAGATTAGACCTAACTCTTTCAAAGACATATCATGATGATTGCATGACCTTTTGAGCTAGGTACTTACAATTCAAACATTGACATATTTTCAAGGTATATCTTAACTCAACTCATACTTGGGGCAAGTATCGTAATGCAAGTATATCATAATGCCAAGCCTTCTCAACAATTGTATTGGATTAGACAAGATGATATTCTCAACCATACATGTCATTCAACATACTCGTTCTATTTTCATTTATCATAATTTAACACGAACTCTTCTGACTTCTATCTAAACACTAAGATTTTGTTAGAGTGTGTTTGAGAGTGATTTTAGAATGCCTAAAATCATTTTTTTCATGAGAAAATTTAGACTAATCACCTAAATTTGGGCATGGCAAAAGTGATTTTGGGTATTGCCAAAGCCAAAATCACTCCAAAACATACCCTTAGTTTATTACATACAACATACTAATTATTATGTGGGCACATCTCACCCGTTCACTCAACACAAGCATTCATAGCCAGACCAACTCTTTGAAGAAATAATATAATCATTATGTTAGGGTATTTTGAAATAAGTGGTAAAGTATTTGTTGCTCAAATGGTAACCTCTCTATTCAACCCATCTTAAGTTGAATATCCTTGTTCGTAAGTAACTAGCCCCAACAACCATTGCTACAGTGTTTGCCCAACCATACATGACGGTCAATAAACTCTTCAGCCGGAGCTCTATCCTTACAACTTCTAACTTTAGGTCAGGGCTCCTCCCTCTGAAACACATGTGATGAGGAATACTACTTCAAGGAAGAAAACACACTGCAATTAATAAAACTTTATCAAGCAATTGAGTTGACGAAGACATTGTTCATGCGATGCAGATTTTGTCATTTTCTGGCCTTCTTTGTCACCGTCTCTTGATTGTTATGTAGTTAAACCTCTTTGCAATTCTTTTTAAAATTTTTCTAATTTCTTGTACTTATGAGAGTTTTAAATTAGACTTCATATTTTATCAATAGTGTTTCATTTCAAAGTTTATTCAAAATATTTTAGTACTACATCTTAATGATTTTCCAATATTATATTTTGATAATATTTAATAATGTATTTATTTTGATTTACACAAGTATACCTAATGTGTAGTATATATAAAATATATATGTTTTCTATATTTGTGAATGTCCAAGCCAAACTAATGCTTCAATTAATCTCATAAGAATAATTGTTGACCCAACAACATTTAGTTGTTAGAAAATTCATAATATTTTAATATCTTAGGTAGGTGGTTGCAATGCAATATGAACTCATCTCCAAATTCTAGGATATTTTCAGTCCTCATTCTGTGGTTTTCCATTCTAAAAGATTCTCACATTTTATTGAATATTTCTGTTTATCAAGAAATGGAATCCCAACGAACTCGGTTCAGTTAGTAATTATGACGCTATTTATGAAAGAAAAAGCTTGATTTCATCCTAGAAGTTGTAAATCCAGAGAACATTCAAAATGCATTCGTTCTGATCCCTGAATAATTCAAGAAACCTCAGAATTGCAGCCTCAAGTATCGCTTAGACATCTCATTTACAAATTCTATTTCTCTATTTCCTAGCATACGAGTTGAACGATTCGAGCAACTTCAACTTTCTTTGAGACGTTGAAGTTCATACTAAGCTATGGCTCGAAGGCAAATACTATTGTTCACTACAGGGTTTTCACCCACTATATTTGGTGAAACTATGTAACATGATATCCATTACTAATATGCCTAACCATACAACATAGTTTGTAATTGAATATGAACCGTGGCAGTATGCGATTTGTACCCGAATGATTTTCTATGTGATCTTTTCTGAAGCAGGAGCCGCAATCATATGTTGGAGATGTAATGCCACCAGAAGTTCTCGCCAAGTTTCCCCAGGTGTATTGCCAACTTCAATGTTGATAAGTTTCTTTTTTTTCCTGTAGTAATCTTCCAGAGGCTTCATCTGTGGAAGGACAACAGAAGTCATCATGTTCGTTCCATTTAATTTGACTAAAAGAAATAAATGACGCAATATGAGCTGCCTTTTAAAATTGATATCATCACTGAGATGTAATTTTAATAACGGTGCGGCCTGTGAAAAGAAAACAATTATCTGAAAGTTTTCCAAGTAGTTGACCAAGGGGAGTGACAAAACAGTTGCAGATGAATGCCTTTGCCAGAAAATTTTCCACACAGCTCCACAAATAAGCAAGAATGTCAGCAGCACATTAAAGAGAGAATTTAGAACGAAAAAGAAAGACTACACGATCATTCTCACAATAAAATGGGCAGATAATGGGGATGGAACAAGAGGAGTTTCCAGGAAGAAGAGTAATGAAGAATTTTTATTTTTAGTTTTAGAAAAATAAGAAACGAGGGACGTATTAAACAACCTAAAGGCCATACTTTGGAGTTTGCAACCTAAACGAGGGTCATGAGATGAAGAAAATGGTCAAGACGCTCCTAAGTAGTTTTAAGTTTTAACCAACTTATGTTGAGGTGGCAGGCAGCTAATACTTTGCCATGACACAGTAATAATGAAAGGTCAGCTCATGTTAATATAAAAAAAAATACCTGCTCAGCATAGATTTGGAGTTTTTTCTTCCAGGCACCTTCTGAATCTAGTTCATCATTAAGCTTTAGTCAGCCTTACAGTTTTTATACCATCGTATATACAACAGAAGCTCGTTTCTCACAAGAATGGAAGAACGAGAAGATAAGCTACCCCTACCCATATGATTTTTAACAGAACAAAAGTCGAAGCTTCTGAAATTCACGGCGAGATCAATCATGGCAAGTTGATCGACAATCTTCTGCAAGAAAAAAAAGGGGAAAAAGAAGAATGAAGAAGAAGAAGAGAACCATTGATAACCAGTAAACTTAATAATAACGAGATCCACAAACACAGCAAACTAATGTGCAAAGCATGTGCTCATATGCGGAATTATGTTCTACAGCTGAAGTCATTTGTCGTGTTTTCATAGATAGTAATCTGGGACTCACAGAAAGCAAGATACGTCATTACCTAAGGCTCTTACTTCATAAAACGGTCCCATTTGTTTCTTCATATAATATGTAGTACAAAATTATTTAAAATCATATCACGTGAAGTTTTAGATATATTAAACATCATGCACTTACAGCTTAAAAAAATTACATGTTCCAACTCAATTTTTTTTGCTTAAAGCCTCAAACAACGAATCAGCCTGGTCAGTACACTTCTATTAAGCAGTAGTCAATGTAACCTATCTTAACGAGCAATTGATGTAAAACTAGGAAAGGGCTAAAACGGATGGCTCAAGTTGACATGAAATTATTTGAATAAAAGAACTTACAGCTTGGTAAAGTGAACGGGGAAGTCCATCCAAGATAAACCCGCTTTCACCTTCGTCATAACCATCGTTCAGCCTCTTAGACAGCAGACCAATTATTATGTCTTCTGGCACAATCGTCCCACAATTTACAGCGTTCGCAATCTACTATCAAAGATTTGAAATTAAATTAAATTAAATTAAAATAAAAGAAGATACCATCTTGTTGAGACGATCGGTTGACAAAAACGCCTCTTCAATGCAAAAGCCAGACTAGTAAAAACTACTTTCCAATTGTCTATATAATAAATCTGATTACAGTTCATGGACTCCTGTATATAACTTCATGATATACAAAGTCACAAAGGAGTTAAGAGCAGAGTTCCATATATGTAACGGTATTTACCGAGACCCAAGATTCAGAGCGGGAGCGAACTTTTCGATTGCATTAGCTGAAAGAGCGATTTTAAGGACACACACAGCATGACGTACTTGTAATTGAATATGAAAAGAATCATCAAAGCTAAAAGAATATCTTCCCGATCAGAAACATTTAAGAAGATGTTGTAATCCAATATCAATTTATAGCTATAAACGTATTCCTCAAACTCTTCTGAACTCGACAACTCGTAACGGAAAGTGAATTAAGAAGATGATCCACAGAATAAGATCAAGAACACCGCAAATAGCTATAGGATTCAGAGCTGCAACGCGGTAAAACGCAAGACGCTTAAGTGAAAATTTCACGAGAAAGATGCTAACAAGTTGAAATGAAGGAAAGAATCATACCTGTCTATATAAGAACGAGCGAGGGCTAAGCTCTTGGCGAACCAAGCTGGCCATGGAAATATGAGGAACTGCTAGTAGCTTTGAGAGCTTTTCCGCGTAAAGATGCTTCTTCGTGCGGGGGCTTCCAATGAACACTAACTGCAATTCTCTCGTCGGGACCGAGCCTTCCAAATCTTCCATAGGAGCTGCCGCAAGTCGATCAAAGCGGGACTCGTGCTTTGCTCCATAGTCGTAGTAGTAAGAGTCATAGTCAAATTGCGGTTGAGCTGCAGTGGCAGAGGTCGCGGTAGAACTGAATCGTCTCAGAAGGAAACGACGGAGGGTAGTTGCGGCGGCCTCCCCGACGCCGGCGGCGTTGTTGACAGCCCATCGGCGGAATATGGTCATTGGGCCAACAGGTTCGCTGGAATCAGGCTTGTTATGCGAGCCCAAAGATCAATCGAAGCAGTGCAACTACTTTAGCCCAATATTTACAGCCGATGCCATTTCTGCTACCTTCCGATTGGAACGTCATGTCGACTCTTCAACTTTGCAAGGCCCAAAATATCAGCTGAAATTTCATATTCGATACGTCGGCTCACTGTTCTTCAACATTCCTTTTTAAGTACTGATGCTTTAATAATCGTTTTACCTTAATCAGTAGAGCTACATTTGGATTAGCTTCAATAATAATTTATAATTATATTGAGCCCAAGATTTATTTTCCGTATCAACCATAGAATAGGATAAGAAGGTTGGCATTATGATTAAATGATAAATTGTATTATCTAAATTTCAAAAACTGTTTTCTAATTTTCTTTGTTGAGGAAACTGTTTTCTGATCTTATTCTGTTGTTTTCAGTTAATTAGTAAAAACCTCATAATTAGATTAGAGAAAAAGGAATCTCTTAGTTTGAGTAAAGTTGATAAAGCTTAAAGAAGAAATAACACAAAATTATCATCTCAAATACCAATCCAAAGATTCCCATCATGGACATGTTTAAAGTTATTATTATATTTCTCTAAAAAGTTAAAATTATTATTATTGCTATGTTAATTGACCTTAAAAAAAAACATGGACGATTATCATTCAATTATTGTTATATTACTAATTTGAGCCTAACTCAATTAACAAGGCATGCATTAATAATTTCATTTGATACGTTTCAATTCAGTTGAAATACTATATTCTAAAAAGAATTAACATTTTTCATGAAAATAGTTATCTCGTTAGAAAAATAATTCTCAATTCAATATCTAATTATTTAGCTCGAGGGAATAATCATTCTTTTTAATGTATAGTTCATAGAGAAAAGGGTAAGAAAGAGAACTGGAAAAAAAACCAACCCCAACAAATTCTTAACTTATGGTTTAAATTGACTCTTTATTAACCCTAAATTAAGTATAGCAAAAATCAAAATCAAGCTAATAATAAACAGAAAAACCTTGCTAATGCAACACTGATTCCAAGTACAAAAATCTAACTTTAGTTACATAAACACATGTACAAATTAAAACAGAACCAACAAACAGACAGACATTCGACTGATTAAAGTTACCTTATGGATTCATCTGCAAAAAAGCACATGATGAGGAGGGACATCAAATTCCCTGTTCGAGCATTGCCCGGACCCTCGTCGGAAGGCCATAAAGGCGGATGAAGCCGGCGGCGTCAGCCTGATCGTAGATCTGCCCATTCTCAAAGGAGGATATATCTTCTCTGTAAAGACTGTAAATGCTTTGCCGGCTGGTCACATGGACGGAACCTTTATAGAGTTTGAGAGTGACGGAGCCGGTGGTGGTCTCTGTGATTTTCTCCATGAAAGCATCCATGGATTCACGGAGAGGGTCGAACCATCTGCCTGCGTAAACCAACTCTGCATATTTGAGGGCGAGGGAGTCTTTGACTTGGATGGTCTCTCGGTCAAGGGTTAGAGACTCCAGCTCACGGGTGGCTGCGAAAAGGATGGTTCCTCCTGGGGTTTCATAGACGCCTCTACTTTTCATGCCGACCAGACGGTTTTCCACCATGTCAATTCTCCCAATTCCATGCTTTCCACCAATTTCGTTTAGTTTGGAAAGAAGGGATGCTGGTGAAAGCTTCTGGCCGTTGACAGAAACAGGGAGACCTTGGACTATTCCTATTTCCACATATCTGCAGAAGATGATGGCATGTTGAGCATGTTGAAAAGAAAACGCCAAATACCCACCAAAGAGTCTATAAGGTATTTCAACAAAGCTAACAATATGAATTAAGGAACTTGATTTTAGACTGATCATATTAGTCCTTTTTAACAATCAATTGTGGGTGATATAATTTAAAACGGTTGAGCGCAGACTCGTAAATAAAATCATTATTGCAAAAAATACATTTCTAGTTTATTTCAGAACAAGTCTCAAACAAAAAGCTTACATGTAAAGGCAACTTTTGAAGTGAAAACCTATAAGATTTGACTTAGAGTTGGCAATAATTTAAACAGAGTAAAACGGGGTATTTCAGGAAAGGAAGTTTACTCGGGTTCGTTTGGTGCATCTTCTGGATCTGTAGACATCATGTACATGTCCTTTTTAGGTTCGTTTGCTGGATCCTCCAAAACGTCCCCCTTCAGCAATAATGCACAACATAACATAAGCAAGAGAAAAAAATTCATAAAGGGGTCAAAATTCACCAAGTTTTTAATCGAAATCGTCGCTTAGGTTGATTTAAACTTGATAAGGACATCATTTAAGAAAGGTGGTCGCCACATCATGTCTATTGTTTCCCTATGCATTCATTAAGAAATGCAGACCAGGTAAACTTGATCAGCTGGTATAGCACAACACATTTTTAGCTTATCCCAAAATATGTGAGACCATGAAAAATTCTTAAAGCTAACTCGAGCATACGTCAACAGTTAAAAGCATCCTTATTTTTACTAAAAAGTGTCTACTTCAAAGTGCACCACCTCACACCTGTGATGTAATATTTTTTTAAAAACAACTGAGTGAAAACTACAAAAAAAAAATCCAACAGACAACTCCCCTCCCCC